>CM062211.1:6760000-6847500 GCA_031216445.1 Lateolabrax maculatus
CATCTTTATGTAAGGCAACATGAGACCAGGGATTGCTGTGGTACTAAATAATTAGTCGACAGCCTGCGGTGACTTAATGAATACCGCCATTAAACTGATTCTAAATTCTGTAATGACACTGAAGAAAAAACTGTATTTATTTGTGGCTCAGTTACATCTGGGGGATACCTGATTTGCCTTAATAAGGTCAGTGTCGAGGCTGATAAATATCTGCCATATTGGATCAGTGCATCCTTATAATTTAGACCAAAGGGGTAAGGCTACTGGGTCTTATCTATTGAATGGAAATAGATGAAAAGCTTAAATTATAGGCTTACAGGAGACGCAAATAGAAACAGACAGCAGTGTGACATTGAGGTAGTGCAGAGGAAAGTGTATGCTTAGGGGTCATGGTGGTGGACGGCCATATAGATTTATTTTTTTTATAGCTCCAGTGACACGAGTTCAATTCCCAACTCATGAAAAATGTTTACACTGTGAGTGACCTTTTCATTTTAAACACTTCATTTCTTTTTTTTTTTCTTACCATAAGTCACGCCTTACACTGACTGTAGCCAAAGCATCTTGATGGTCAACATTGACACTAACCTCAAATAAAGTTGTTTGGATTAAACAGAGTTATAGGTAATCCATTCAAATTCTTCTTTACTCTCTCCACATCACTTGATAACTTTTTTTTTCTTATTATTTCAAACATTACTTACATTTTAAATTCTTCTGCATCAAATTCTTTTGTACCAGTCATGAAGAATTCATTATTTTTCTTTTTTACCCTGTGGAATGTAGTTGTAGCTGGGGACATTGTTCTGAGCCTTTATTTTCCACATGTATCTGTATTGTAAGAAGGGCCTGAACATTCAGGTGTGAACATAACAGAATGTATACATTTGTATTTTAAAGAGCCACGCTTTAGTGTGACCTGGGGTGAGGGTTAGACATTTCTTCATTATTGCAGGAGCCTCTGCATAAATTCCCTCAATGCTGAATGTCTTGACAGCCCATCCAGATTGTGTGTGTAGACAGTGTTTTCTCTGAAGGTCGTGTTGTTCTTGCATGAGGTCACTTAAGTGTGAATGCTGAATGATTACCGCTGCTGCTGCTACTTACAGCAGCCAGAGCGGGGAACAATGAGGATTTGGTCGTTCGAAAAAGCAGTTGGCGACAATGAAGGCTCAGCTGCTCGTCTCGCTACTTATTATTATTATTATTATTATTATTATTATTATTATTATCATCAGTAGTTGGACCCACAGTCACGTTGACAACACAGCGTCGTCCGTCTGTCCGCCGCCCCGCGCTTTGTGTCCGTGCGTGCACATAACGCCTCGCCGACAGACAATGAGATTGTTAACTTAGTGATGGAGAAGACTTGTTAAGTTGTGTTGATTGGCTCAGGGTGAGATAAGGTAGAAGAGAAGGTCTTTAAGCCTAACAGACGCCATTGGAGGGAGAGTGTTCATTTCTGTTTGTTGTAAAGTGCGCTGTAGCTCATTAAAGGAAGCTCATAACATGGAGACCCTTCATGTCACGCTCATCCTTCACGGTCCCGTTTATCTTAAGCGAAGTTACTCATAAAGGGTCAACCTGCTTGTTAGACGACACACACATTAACTTCAAAGGAGATATAGCAGTGATGAAATGTGATGTGACTTTATTGATCACGTGGAGCTCTCCATGTGGAAACCAGGAAAGCAGAAATCAGCCAAATGACTAGCAGCTGGTAGAGTCTCAGTGGCCTGCCTAAGGACACTTGGCTGCGTTGGCCGCTGTCCTTGGGTAAAAGAATACAACATAATGCAGCCTGGATTACATTTTCTTTATGAACATGATGAGGAAGCTTTGTTATTTAATGTATCTGGCAAACTTCTTCTACAATATCTGCTCATAGCAAAAAAAGCTTAGGCTATTGAACTGTTTTATGGTTATGTTTAGGCACTCACAACACTCCGGTAAAGGTCAGGGAAAGATTATGACGTTTAATACACAGAAGTCTCCATTGACTTGAAGCTTGAGACAGTGCTTGTGTTTACCTTACAGTCTGTTTACTTTTATTGACATTTAACCCTAACCTTAACCATGTTTCCCAGACCTAACCACATGCGGGGAATCAGGATGTGAGCCCCAGTCTCTGGTGTCAAAGTCCTGCGTTTTATATGCCACCCATCCACTGTGATCACCTCCCTACAATTTGTGTGTGGTACATAAATGTTGCACTTACTTCACTTGAAAAAGCTTTGCCTATGAACATTATCCAGGCAGCAACAGTAACAGTTTCCTGTCACAATGAAATTGGGAAAACAAATTAGTTTTATATAAACATAACTTTCAGGGGGACAGGGTTGGG
This sequence comes from Lateolabrax maculatus, assembly GCA_031216445.1. Classification (NCBI taxonomy): domain Eukaryota; kingdom Metazoa; phylum Chordata; class Actinopteri; order Acropomatiformes; family Lateolabracidae; genus Lateolabrax; species Lateolabrax maculatus. The sequence continues at coordinate 6,762,345 of CM062211.1, forward strand.
AGTTTAAGACAGAACACTTTTCCTCAGAAACAGAAATGGAAAAGGCCAGACTTTGGTTTCATTTTCTCACAATCAAAGAAAAAAAAGTCTTGTCTTGTACACATTATCTGAAGAGAGATCATTTATCCATAGCCATACTTGAATACTGTACTGTATATACAATTCCACCTCCGCAAACTCAAATCAATTATTACAGGTTTATGAAATATAAACATGAGTTTACAGCAAAGGCATATACAACATATTTTATATATATTTAATATTTGAAGTAGGTGTTTACACCGTTACTGAGTAACTAAATTGATCCCAATAATGGCTAAATCAGTAAAAAGAAAACTGAACTGTCGATAATAATATTAACAAGATAGTTCTGTTCTATTCAAGTGTCTCATTAAGCCATGACAGTGAGTCAGCATGCACAATATTAGGACCATAAATATGAAACACTAGATGCAACGTTACGTCATAACTCATGGGATAACTGTCCACCATCTAACTTGGGTGTTGTTTACAATTGCTACCTATGGGCAGCGACTATGGTTGTCAGCTGTGCTGCACCGAATTGCTTTACCAAAAGGACCAAAGAAACCAGGGAGGCTGGCATTAACTTCCACACATCAGTATAGAGTAGATAAGAGATTTATTTTTTACATATGGGTCAACTAAAACTACAAGAGCTCAAAGGTAACATTTAGTAACATAAAACTTTATAACAAAGTTATTAATATTACCCTAACATTTGACGACTTAGCAGCTGAGACCATGCCAATCAAGTGTATTTGTTCTCTTGGAGCAATAATGATAAAAATTCTACCTGAATCTTTGTCTTTTTGGTTCATTCTACACAGGCACATTTGTCTTATGCTCATTACTTGGAATAAAACAGTATTGGTAGAAAATACATCCATAGGTTCCAATTACAGCATGTTTAAAACTGGACCCAGATAAGATGGCTGCCATACGGCTCAATCCCTGAATGGCATGTCATCATTTTATATCTATGAGCAGGACCCTGAAACTGAAGCAATCACTCATGTTGTTATTTTTTTATTATTTACACCTGTACTTTTCCCACTGTTACGTCAAAATATCATCCCTGAAAAAGGCCTGTTAGCTGGGGATGCGTGCAAAAAGCGCCAGTGGTCAAACACCAGGCTGAAGTTAGTTTGAAGTCTGATATAACCTGCTGGACATTGAAGTTGATATAAAGTTAAAGCTTTCTACCAATTTCTCCTGGGGAAACCCTGTATTTGGGACTGGGACTGACATTCAAAACTTAAAGCCACTTACAGATACCCCCCTGTGATGGCTTACACTTTGTGAAATTAAACTGTACACAACAAAAGATAACACCCATAATACAAGAAAAAAATCCAACAAGGCAAACACAATAGTCCCTGATTAAGATCTAATGTGATTTCACACTACTTGGCTTGGCACAGGGATTTAATTTACTGCCGCTGGACTTAGAGCAATATCTGCACTGACTTGGGGGCACAGAGGCGGAAAAGGGGAGGAGAGGGTGGGAGGACAAACAGGGTGGGTGTGTTTGGGGGCAGGGGGATGTTATGTTGAGGTCAGATTGGGGGGGTGGTGATGGTAGATTGTTGGAGCTGAGGGGAGTCCTGTCAACAACGGTACCAGCACAAGTGTTCAGGCCTGTGTTTACGCTGTCGCTCTGGAGAAATTAGTCATGTCCCATTCTGGACTAGGAAGCAACGAGACAGAGAGGAAAGAGGAGTGTATTTGGATGTGTGTGTGTGTGTGTGTGTGTGTGTGTGTGCGCGTGCATGCACCTCCCTGGACTGAGCAACACAAGATGAATAGATTCGATTTCTCTGCCCTTTCATGTGCTGTTGAGATCAGGGACACACTCATACAGTACATACATTTTTCTAAGAAACCACACACATACCTGTAGGTACAGTATTTGCTCACACACACACACACACACACACACACACATCATGTAGTCAACAGCCGGTGGGAATTCTGTCTGTGGTGAAATCAATAAAAATGTACACTGTCAGAGACACATGGGACAAGAGTATGGTGTGTGTGTGTGTGTGTGTGTGTGTGTGTGTGTGTGTGTGCGCGCGCCACTGGTTGATCCAGGGAAAATGGCTTTTGTTGAGTCCCCTGTGCTATGTAACATTACAGAGTAATTACAGAGTGTGTGCTTTGTTTAGGGGATGTCTAATTATGCTGTTTGGGTTGTGCAGGGCCCTGGGGTGTCACCGTGTATGTGTGTGTGTGTGTAGCCAGTGAGAAGACACTAATTGTGGAGGCGGTGTTAATGGTACAGCAACTGTCAGAGAGGGAGAGCGAGGGAAAGGTTGAGAGAGAGAAGAGCGAAAAACAAGCCTGAGCGTTTCACTTTGGCCTTTCTCCTAATCTTTCATTACCTCTGTCCATCAGGATGTTACCTACAGTATCACCTAATGTCACATCTCTGCCATTATCAAAAATCCTGTTAGACATGGATTGTGTAACATTACTGGGTTTGCTGTTAAAGTAAAAGCTTTTTTGCCGCTTCAAAAGTTCCATGTTTACTCGTTCAGACACGGCTGGGATGCAACAGATAGGGATGCAATGCTCTCACAATACTTTACATCCATCCCAGAAGACCATCAGCAACACAAGACATCACATACAGTACATACATACAGTGCATGAGGTCAGAGATTGTTTACTACATCATCCTGCTAAGCTGTCTTGGAGATGTTGGAGCAAGTATTTCATGGACAGCATGTCATGTATTATGACAAGGTAAGCAGTGTAAGCTTTTGACACGGAGTTTGCCAGTTGTCATGTAAATGACAACGTTCAAATTTCCATTTTTTTTCCGGGGCACTTTAAAGACTTTTATTCCATATTGGTTTAAAAGTTAATTTCAAAATACATTCTTGATATTGCAAAAAACAGTTTACAAAACAATCTCTCCACTTTTAGAGTGTTTGACCTGATAAGAAAGACTTTTTTGTGTAATAGACATAAAAGCGAGTGTCAGTATGTAGTTTGAACACTGTGGACACAGTGGAATGTAGGTGAAGGCTTTGAATAAAAGGTCATGCTAAGAGATCTTTAATGAAATAATAAAGGGGAGAAAAATTACATTGAGCAGAGCAAACACTGTAACTAAATGTATTAAATGGACCTAAGACATAGAGGCGTAAACATGACTGCCTCTGTGCGCAATGACTTTATTAAGAACCAGTCATTTAGTCAGCTGCCCAAATGAGGCCAAATTTTAAACAGGCTAGTACGCCAACCAAAATGTCATCATGTGGAGGACCAAGCAGTAGATTTTTTTTTTTATTATTTGAGAGCTCAAGAGACCAGAAAATAATGGCAGTATGATATTTGTCAAGTGAGTTTGCTTCTGTAACGTTTGTGTGTATGTTTCAAGGTCTGTACAAGGTCTCGCAGCTGTGTATCTGGTGTTTCTATTGACATCCATCAGAAACGCGTTCTACCCATTCTGTCTCACAAAGATGGAACAGAAAGGTCTCATTCTAACTTGTTTATGTAATTCTAATTACTCGGGTTGATTTAGACTTGGCAAAGAAAAGTAGTAATGTCGTATTTCAAAAGGGACCCATGGTTTGAATAGCTATTGGCCAGCTCTGAGAAGGGGTCAAGGTACTGAGATGCGTCCTTGTCCATACAACAAACAATACAATACCCAGATGTCACTGATGCATAATTGCTAAGTACATATTTTCCAATAAGTTGTGGTTCATGATGACATCTGTGGACCCAACGGTTCATTGTCTGTGTAATATTAGACCAACCTTCATTTCATATAATGAGTTCTGGGGCATTAATTTGCCCATGGAATATAATAAAGTGTGTTTCATTATTGTTAACATTATCATTTACAGAATGCAGCATTACAGCCATAATCCATTTTAAATGAATGCAGAAATAAGTGAAATTGCTGCAGCAATGTTGTTGTCCACATGGATTGAATTGAGGATAGAATAGTGTATAGAACAATGCATGTCTGCTTTTTGAATAGTAACTTGTACCTTTAAGACACAATTAGAGAAAAGGGTAACACTTTATTTGAAGACTTGTTTGAGATGTCTTTGTTATGAAAACGTAACGTTAACAAATAACGTTTTTCATTTCAAAAACTTTTTAAATAATGAATTCCAAAAAATTGTTAATTTTCCTTGAATTTCAGTACTTGTTTTTTTTTTTTTTTTTTTTGCTCCAAATTCATGGACTTGAAATAGTCTGTCATTCTTTTGATGACCTTGTGCGTACCCTGACAGACTAGTAATGACAGAATTAGCAAGCCAGCTTGCTGTAGTGCTAATCACTCTCTCTACCCAACCACCAATATAATCTGCAATTGGTGATTAATGCGCTGACGATGGCTAGTAAGAAAAATTTGACATATTGCCAAGTTCTGGAATAAAAGAAGTATACATGTACACATATTTATAGCCTAACGTTACTCGTGATATTTATAAACTGAAAACAAGGCAAGCATACACTCCCATTGAGACGATGAGAGTCTGAGTCTATATAACAGCTGGAAGTCAAAGATGTCGTATTTAAGTTTATGTTCTGCTTGTTCAGCACTTGTTTGATAAGTTGTTTTTAAACACATTCAGAAAGGATTTGAATTGCTATTTTTATTCTCAGTTCTTATCATTTTGGCTCTGGTGAATTTCCTTTGGCACTCGCTTTAACCTCTTTGGGTTGCCAAAATTTCCTCTGTGCAGGAAAAGCCCTGGTCAGTATTAGACTATGAGCAATTTTTCTATTGAAACAGAAACTTGAAGAGATGTTCTTCTTCGCCTTTTGACCGTTACCTCACAGTTTGTGTCAAGTATATATGTGCACGTACTTATGTCTGTATTTGCAAGTGTAGTAAGTACTGTATATTTTCCATCCTTATGTGTAGTCTATGAGCTATGTGTCAACAGTGTGTAAGTGTGTTGGAGTTGGTTTGTATTGTCGGCATGAGTGTGTTCTACTGCGGCAAGCCGTAAGTAACGTGATTAAGTGGTGAAGATGCGATGCAACTGTGTGTGTGTGTATGATATTGTGCATAGAGGAATGCTGAGAAGGCCACTACTACTGGCTATGATAAAACAAGAGTGGACTTCATCATTGTGTCCCTCACAGATGCTACAAATGCTGCTGCTGCTGCCTCTCGCCCAGTGTCACTGAGATTGGCTCCAGCCCCCTCGTGACCCTCAAGTATAGTCAGGTACAGCAAATGGATGGATAGATGGTATTTAGCCTTACAGATAATTTTGGTTTTACGTGCTCAGGTTTTGAGATATTCGTCTCTGAGATTTCTTCTCCAAATGGCAGTTCTATTGAGGTGAATGCATCTTGATTTTTGGAAAATCACAGCAATTCAACAGCAACATGTCAAAAAACAGTGTCCCGGTAATTTAGGATAATCGGCAGACCTTGCTGTGAACAGTTTTGGGAACTATTTTATACCGAAGAAATAGTCCCTGGACAACTGTTGACAGCATAATATGCAATCTGAGGCTAGATAACAATAAATGAATGAAAATGGGATTTGGTTGAACAGACCGTTTCAAAGCTGTCATTCACTGAGGAACCTTTGCTTGTACGCTAATAAAAGTTACATTATTAATACCAGAGCTAGAATATGTTGCCATATATAGAGCTTTCATAATTAGAATTAATCAATGTGCGCTGGTTCGCCAGTGGTCTCCAGTCAAGTCACTCACATTTCACCCAGTCAGAAGCTTTCAGTTGCCCAGTGATGAAGGTCACTGTCTGTTTTTGTCTGGCTTCTATGTGGAATTGTATGTGCTAAAACTACTGTGAGTGTGTGCATGTGTGTCCATCTTTCCGCTGTCTGAGGTTTATTAGTTGTGTGTGACAGTGTCTTTGCAGATTGCATGCAGACAGTAAGAACTAACCAAGCACATACACTTAGTAACCAGTTCACTAGGTGCCTGTGCAAACAATGCAATCTAACACCAATACATTTCCACAGACTCATATCTCTAAGCATTAATATTTACATTAGGACCGCATTTTAATTAAAAACGCTGTATTGACTCTTTAGCTTTCTATACGTAAGTGAATGATGATGTCCTTCTCTCTGTATCTGTCTTTGTCTGACTCCCACTGTCTCAGAGACAATCAGCATGTCCATACAGTCTTGTTACATAACCAGCCAACAGGCCCTATGAGCTCCCCACCACATTTCCAACATACCACTTTGTTTGTTTTTTTTTTTATTTTTTATGTGAAACTACTGTAGAAAGCTATTGCGGAACTAATATAGATACTGCTTGTGTGCTTGTTCAGATTCACTGACTTTTGAATGTGTTCACGTCTTTGTGCCCTCATGAGTATGTGTGGCAGCCTTTGGCGGGATGGTGCCGTGGTCCCTCCCCTTGTCCACTCTGTTAGCGGTCTTTATCTTCCCAACAATCAGGCTTTATCCCTGGACACTCCTGGTCCCACGGTAGCCCTGGGAGCAGCAGCCCAGCGCTCCTATCCAAATCAAACCAGACATATTTCCTGACATAAGTTCACTTGTGTAACCCACTCAACCCCAACACACACAAACATGCCCACACAGATAGTAGAAAGATTGTAGAGTCAAATAACACAACAGGCAATCAAAATCTAAAGTTATATATGAGCAGTATATGTGAGATATTTATTTTTGTGCTTGCTTTTACAGAAAAGATTTAAACATGATTCTGTTACTTTGGTCTAAAACATTTTTCAAACGTATTATTTTGCTTCATTTTCTTGTTTAATATGCCATGTTTTACAATGCTGATTTGAGTTACACACTACTGTAAATGACTTAACAGTTTGTAGATTTTATTTTGAAAAGGCAGTGGTAATACAAGATTCGGAGATATTTTATCTGACAGCAAATATGGGAGATATTGGATCAGAAACAGAAAGCATCGGTAAGAAAAAAAAACATGGCAACCATTAGAAAATGAATAAGAAATGTCCATCTAAAAAAGAAAGCGTAACAAAACCAACCATCAAAAAAGGCATCCTTTATTTTCGAACACAATGTGAATGAGCATCCACACCAGAGTACAAAAGCTGCACTGTGTTAGCATCAGTATCAGAAGTTGCAGAACATGATGTGGTGTTTGATCACAAGAAGCCTTTGGCACTGTGAGATGCTGTGCACAGAGAGGAAAACTGAGAGCATTGATTTCATTGTAGAGGAGCAAGGAGTGTGTGTGATTTGGCAAATGTGTGTGCGTGAACCGTCTGGAACATAAAACTATAGAGGCCCATTCAGACCTTCCTTTCTCCCTCCTTCCATCAGGAGATAGCAGGGACATTGAACTGCGGCAACAAAAGCAGATTTCCATCAGACAGAGTTTCTGAGAGAGAAAGGCATTGTGTTGAAAGGGGCTTAATGGAAGCTCAGCTTAGAGCTTTATTCACACAAACTGTACTCTCGGGTCAGGAGAAACACATGTGTACACACACAAAGACACTCACACTCACTTTTCCCATATACCAAACATGCCTTGATCTCCTACGCTAAAATTGATGCTCTCATTTTTATAATGTTTTATAAATGATAGAGGAGAGTTTGTGACCAGATAGTTGTCAGTCATGATGCTCTGGAGCAAGCCACTTAACGCATTTTACACAGATCTCAGACTGGACGGAGTGACCTGAATCAGCACTTTGCTGCCAAGAACAAATAGAAAGTAATAAACAAAGATAGCATTCCAAACTCACTTAAGGTTTTATTTCTTGTAAAACTTTCTGGTGAATATCTTAAAAACACTGAATTACAAACCAGCTTAGTTAAGGCAAAGATCAGTCCACCCCAACTTCTTATCTAAAGACTCAAGCATTTACTTGAAAAAACAACCAAATCAATTAATTTAAATGGAATCATTGCAATCAGTCAGTTTGCTCATTAAGGCTAATTCAATTTGCATGGTGCTTTTGTGAAGAGTTCAACTTTGGTGACACGCAAATTGGTGCCGCTGACCAATTGCAAACCATCTTTATAGCACTCAAGGATTTGAGAATGCAAAATGGAAGAAACTATAAGATTAACTGTAACACCATCCCAAAGTAGTCAGTACAGTCATCAAGCTTCCAGCACCAACTAGTTTTAGAGCACCCAACTAAAAGTTGCTGTTACACTTTCTGGTGTGACCAGATACTAAGACTTTTAACTACAGTTTACCTTTGTATTCAGACCGAACCTGAATTAGGCTTCCGGGCTCGATTACACACAAAGACAATGGAAAGACGCGATGAGACGCAGATTCTTCCGACACTGTGTGAGTTGATGTGTACTGTTTGCAAGCTTACAGCTAACGTCTGTACATTGGCTGTTTGGGGCGGACAAAAACAAATCTCTTCTAATTCCCGCAAATAATACAAGGTCATAATTTGGTCTGTGACACCTTAACAGCATCATGTTGCTTCCAGCTTTGCTGCTGAAGGTAAACATACAGAATGCTGTTTGAAGAAACAACCAACGTTGTCACTTTTCTGGAGAGGACAGTGTCAAGCTTCACTAAAAGCCCATTCACAAATCTAACTGTTGACAAGGTGTACTGTAAATACATTTGTCTCTCCAAGACGCATATTTTTACTCCTCCCAAGTGTAGCTACATCAGTAAGTGATCTGGGTGAGCATATCCTGTACAGGATTTGTCCAGTTCTAACCCCCGTGATAATGGCAGTGGAAGTTACACCTAAATCATACTGAAATTGGCCGCCCTTCTCCCTGCCTCAGGAAAGCGACAGGGAAATGTGGCCCTTGCAGTTTCAACACATCTGATCATACAGAGGGCGCGCGGAGCTGTAACATTTCAGTGATCCCTGATCAGTTCAACCGCTGACTGACCTGCGTGGGTGAGAGAGCGGCGCGAGGGAGAGCCTGTAAGGACGTTCAGACTTTTGTCTCGTTCATAGCTGTGAGTCATCCATGTGTTGATGTTAGTTTGTGGAAAGTAGTCAGTTTCCTTGCGAAACTCCTGCCATGATTGGCAGTTAGCTTCGGATGCATTACCACCAACCTCTGAGATGGAAAAAGTCCAACTGTAATTTGCTTGTAGCCCGGGAAAACCAAGACGGGTTGTAGTCCGATTTGTGATCTGGACAAAGAAGACGGATATATATATATATATATATATATATATATATATATATCTATAAATGGCTACGTGTAATTGAAAGTGTCTTAAGTCTCATCTGGATTTGTAAATCTTTCAAGTGTCTTGTATCCAGATACACTTCAGACGAATGCAAATGGGGCCATGAGCTTTGTTAATTGCAGTTCTTTTGTCAGGTGCTCCTTGTCTACCTCTTTGCATTAGGCCCGTTATCTGCACCAATAAGACACCTACAACACATATTAATAGTAAGAGTTGTCTTTTTGGGATGAACTTTCCTGTTTTTTCCCTTAGAATACACTTATCCTGTCAGGGAAACACACTGTTCTGCTCTGTGACTCATCTGTACCCTGCTTTCCCCTGTCTAAATACCTCTTTTTCCTCTCTCCCTCAGATCAGAGTTGTCCTCCTCTGTATTACATGTAAACTAGGGATGAGCGAGCAGGCCTCCCATGGATTAACAGCTGACTGACTCCAAAAGTTGCAGTCAGACTTCCTTATTATTAGATTCTCACAAACGCACACACAAGCGCAGTCCTAAGGTTTTACAAACTAAGTGTGTTCAAGCAGTACTGTAGCGTTGTCCCCAAATCACATCACCCAATATTCCCCCAGAAAAGACTACACAACGGCTGCTCCCAAATCTGATTGGTTTTATTTGTAAGTCAGCCTAAATCTCAGAGAAGCTACACACACAAATGGAACAGGGTTTACTAATCCATTTGTAAGGCAATAGGCAGGCAAACAGGCAGGGGAGAGCTTGCCAAGTGTTGTAATCACAACTAAAGATGATGAGCCCACTCCCTTCCTCTACACTCTACAGTGCTGTGTGTGTCTGCGTGCGTGCATGTGTGTGTGCTTTTGTGTGCGTTCGCGTGTTTGTCCTACATCGTCTCCTTTACAAAACTGTGACAAGTGAGAGAGAAAATGAATCGGTATCAAGTGGATAATCTACAAAAGTACACTAGGAGCTTTTCCACCTTATGCAAGTCCCCCGCTTATTCATTTGCGGATACCACGCAATCTCTCTGAGAACAACAAGCCGGCGATATGAGTTTTGAAAAGGCAGTAATTGTAAGCAGGTTGGGGAATAAATTAGAATGATGGCAAAATACAGAGATAAATCCAGCTTAAGAGAGATGTACTCCACTGTTTATTTGATTTCAGCTTTTCTCTCTATCCTGCTCTTTCTCCCTCCTTCATTCCTGATCTTTTTTAGTGGGGTGGAAAAATGGATTTTTGTCAGCGATTTGGCCCTGAAATAGCTTATTGTCTAAGGCAGCCACTGTGCGGGTACAACGTCAACATCACATGTGTGTGCGAACGCGCTCGCCTGTTTCCATGGGGAGTAATGGCCGTGGAAGTGTGTATTGGCTCTGCTGGCACAATACGCCACTGTGCTCATTGGTTTAGACTGGTGTGTGTGTTTACAGTGTGTGTGTGTGTGTATGTACTTCTATAGTCTCTCTTGTTGATATTTATAGACTGAAGAATTCTGGTATGAAGGGGGTGAGGGTAGGAGGAAAGTAGTTAAGGGGGGGGGGCTAAGGGTGAAGAAAATGAGGAAGAATGAAGGGAGGAGGAGAGGAAAGGAGGAGAGAATCTGTAAACTAGAATGAGTTAATCTGCACTCATCTTTTTCATTTTCTTTCACTCCCTCTCACTTTTTGTGTCTTTATTTGCCCGATTATCTCCTTTCACTCTCCTCTTTCTCTCTTACCTCACAATTTCATGCACAGGATCATTTGCAGACACGTTGACACACCACACACCAAACCAACACACACTCAGATATCCAGGAAAATGTAGGTCCTGCAGTTATATTTTTTCAGATTTTCAAATTTGGGAGCTACTGTTTTATACTAGATGTGAAAACCTTTGAGTCAGGACGATTTGTAACATGGAAGCCTATTGGTGAGTGAGGAGCTTTTATTAAATGATGACAGTGATCTCCTACCTGCCCAGCTAAAGTTATAACAAAATACTTAAAAGTGACGCATCAGTGATGATTAAATTTGAGGGTAGAACTTCTTGCCTTAAAAAGTTTAAGATCAAAATAGTTAAAGAAACTTGAATACCTTAGATGGCATAAGTATTGTACTATTAAGTAGTTGTGCTTTGTCCTTCTTTGTGTCCAGGAGTGAAGTGGACAGAGGAGCCGATTACTTCCGGACATTTCTCTCTTCAGGTCGCTCTATCAAGTAACTGGTAAGGGCTCCAACTGATCTCCTATTCTCCTATCACCGTCTGTGTCACGTACTGCACATAGACGTCAGATATCTTCAACTGAGATAGAATAACGAAATTATGCTGAAATGGATGCAAGATTTCTTATTAAGATCAACTTAGTTCCACCTATTAAGGAGTCTGCCAAAGTTAGGTTTACAGTTGAAAGTCACCGGAGTGATCAGATGTCACTTTTACTGTTGTGGTTTGTTTTATTTTTTTCCTTTAAAGTAACAAATAACTTGCTCAAAGCAGCTAAACCCTTTCATATGTTTTTTTTTCATATGTGCCTTTCAAAAGATACATATTTACCTTTTTTTGTGCTGACAGTCAATTATCATACAGGTAAAGAGAAATTCATATAGTAGATACATGTACCTACTGCATAATAGCAGTACTGTAGCCTCAGTAGAGACCACACAATGCATTGCAGCCATAAGTTGCATGCTGACAAAAATAAACAATTCATTCCCTTGAAAAATGTAGGGAAAGTGGTAAAATTAAAACAAAATCTACTTTTCCTTAAAAAACAACTTGTGGCATGTGCTTACCACAACAAGTTAATAATACGGAATAGAAGTGTGGAAGAGTATTGACGAGCAATGAATGCAAACATATTCAATCTTTCTGAACTTAGTCCATGTACAGAACTCACCAGCAGCCAAACTGCTGTATTTTGACTTCTGCTGGCAGGTCTTTTAACGACACAAACTATTTGTCATCTGCACAGTCACGTGTTTCTATCTTGGGAACTCTGTCTGCTCATCTAAAAACTTTAGAAACCAGGAAATGAATTTGACTGGTGTAGTTCTGTAAATGTTATGGCACATCAGTGAGAAACAAACCCGTTGCGTGCTTGGCTGAGATGACAAAAAGCAGTGGACGGTGCTTTATAGAGAACAAGGCCCGGAGTCAGAGGAGGGCAGCGATAGCAAACCCAGATACAAGACAAATGACCGTGAAAGAGATGCTCAACTGATACTGCCTGCTTGCTCTTTGTGCGTGTTTATGTGTGTGAAGAAGTCCAGACAGTGTGTGTCAAGGCAGTGTCATGATCACAGATTGCGGCCTCATCACTGCTCTGCTGAGGAGATTTAGTTGGCACCGGTTACACTGACCGTGGCCCGTGTGCGTGCGTGTGTGTGTGGTTGTGTGTTTGTGTATGTGTATAGATGTATGAGTGTTTGTCGCAGCCCTGTCAGATCAGCCATGACTCTGCCCACTGCGTGTGTGTCAACCAGGGGTGACCTTTTTTCTGTGTGTGTCCCTGGGAATGTGTACATCCTGTGCTGCAGGCAGGGAAAGTCCCTGTCTTCGCTGTGCCAGAGAGTTGGAGGGGACACCCCGTTCATCTGTGTTTGGGTGAGTTGGTTTCATTTTGGGAGTTCCCCGTCAGAGCGAGAAGGGCTGGTCTTCTACATCGGTTTCATCAGATTTTTATAACGTCTGTGAATTCAATTACACACCAAATGAAGTCATCAGTTGATAAATCAGCTAAGCTCACATCATCACACCCTTTCCCTTTGCTTAAACTTTGTTCCTACTGGCCCATCATACACTCTCGTCAGTTTGCCCTGTTGTAAGTTTTAGTTCTACTGTGCTTCACATTGGATTACACATTTTTGTATTGTTGTAATTTTGTATTTTTTGGATGAGAGCAGAAGTGGAAAATCAGATGTTAGCAAATTATACCAGTGGCAGTTCAATTATTGTCATCAAAAATTTCAATTTTGTTATTTGCCCTGTCAAGTCAATTTTATTTATACAGCTCAAAATCACAAATTTGCCTCAGAAAGCTTTAAAAGGTTTTTGTACAGAATAGGAAAAAAGCATATCACAAAAACGACCATACAAATATAAAAGGAAGTGCTGTTTGTGATCAGGACATTTACCTTTAATTTTAAGTATGCCTTAGAATATAGTTGCATAGATTACTGGCTCAGCATGGCCCCTGCAGCAACGTGTGGTGTGTGTACTCTTGTCAGAAATTATTGTGTAGACACTAGCTTGCACATACTTAGTCATGCACTTGTCCATGCGGGGAGGACAGTCTCAGAAAGCAAGAAAAGCAGCATGTCACTACCCTTTGTTAAAACAGTGGCTGTGTGATGCTGTTATACGTTGGTTGACTGATTGCTGGTGTGTTTTTGAAGAAGGTGGAAGGGGAAGTGATCTGGTCGGCAGTACCGCAGACCAACGAGTCAATCATCCACAAGGAGCTGTGCAGTGGCACACAAAACTACGAAACCTAACAATGAGTAGCATTGTATTTTCAGAAACCAATAGAAATCAATAGATTTGTCAGCATGAAGAGAATAAGTCCTCTCAGTTGCAGGAAAGGTTGATCACGATGTTTCACTGCAGAAGAGCACTTGTAACACATTTCTATGGTAAATTGAATTCAGTTTCCTGTAAAGTTATTTGGATCAGTGCCCACTCACTGCACTCATAACAGCAGCAATTACCTATGAACCCAGCAAAGAGAGCATTAATAGAATTGTAACAAAATAGTAAGCACAAAATAATTTTATTTAAAAGATTTGATTGCATCTTAGTTCAAGGTTGTTGCCCTGTTTTTGGAATTGGCACCATCGATCCCATAGCCTTGCTCTAGTGTAAGTCACAAACATTGTCTTAAAAGTACCTCCATGAAAAACTCCCATAGAGCGTCTCCCTGCAGTAAATATGCTATTCTCAATACGTGGTTGTTAATTAGCTCAGTTCCCTGTCTCGCTGTGTATTTCTTATGCTGAACAGATCCCCTGTCCTCTCTCTCCCAGCACTGTCCAGAGCCGTACGAGAGCTAATTGGCAGCTCGCTTGCCTGCCGCGACGGTGATCATGCAAATGTATTGGTGCTTACCAATAGCCGGGCCCATCAAAACATTACAACGGCCATTACCCAGAGCTGGGGCCGGCCTAACGAACATATGCTTCCCCCCCCGACAACCTCCCCCCAATTCCTAAACTCTTATTTATGTGTTTAATTTAATGTGCGAGGGAAGAATTTCTGAAATTAAATTTGGTTTTCGTTGGTGCCTCCAGAGAGTGGCGGCGTTATAATAACATGGTAATTTTTTACACGTCTTTATGAGAAATGAGAAAATTAATTCTTTCTGACAAGCTGTAATTATTGGGCTTGGAACAGTTGCAGCTGAACAGTTTGGGCTGTGGTAGCCTGGCAGTGAGCTGAAAGAGGGAGAGGGGGAGAATCGGGGGTAGGGAGGGGGGTTAGTTGGACAGCCAGAATCATAAAACACTCACAAAGGAGGGAGAAGAATGGGAGGTAAATGGCAATAATGATGGACAAGGGGGAGAGGAGAGGACCAAGAGGTGGTGGGAGGAGAGAAGAGAAGAGGAGAGGTGAGGGAGAGGAGAAGGAGAAAGAGATTGGAGAGGGAAAGAGAGCTGAGGAGAGGACAGAGTTGTGGACGGAAAAGAGAAGAAAAGAGAAGGGGTGGAGGAGATGAGGTGAAACTAGACCAGGTTATATTGGAGCACAAGAGAGGACACAAGGAGACGAGTAGGTCTCGAGAAGGAGAGGAGAGTAATGTTGGGAAGTGCAGAAGAAGGGAGATGGAGGTGGAGAGAGAGATTTGAAGGAAAAAAGAAATGGCAAGACGAGTGAACAAGAAGAGGAGAAAGGCGGAGGACATGAAGTATGAGGCGACATCAGATTACAGTTAGATTACATTGTAAAGGAGTGGAGAGGAGAGAAGTGTGAGGAGAAGAGATTAAAGAAAAGAGGAGAGAAAAACAAGATGGAAGGAAAGAAAAAGAGAGGAGCGAAGGTGGAGGAATTTGAGAAGACTTGGTTAGCAAAGAAATGTGAGTGGAGGAAGAGGAGAGAGGTGGTGGGAAGTGAGGGAGAAGTAAAGAGGGAGACGGAGGTGGAGGACATGAGGTATTGAGGAGACAAGGTTAAGAGTAGAAGACAGGAGGTGATAGGAAAGGGGAGGAGGGGAAGATGAGAAGAGAAAGGCGGAGAACATAGGCCACATTAAAGGAAGGAGGCTAGAGGAGAGGAGAGAGGTGATGGAAGGCAAGGGAGAAGAGGGGGAGGAGGGTAGACACTGTGTGTTTGGAGACGAGGTTAGATTAGAGGAAAGGAAACGAGAGGAGAGGAGAGGAGACAGGAGGTGTAATGAGGAGTCATGCCTCAGTGCGTTACATCAGGTAGGAGTCCCTGTCTTCTTGTCTGATGTCATCAGAGGAGGCTCCTCTCCAGCACCAGCAGCTCCTCCTGTGTCAAGGTTACAACACATTAATATTCACGGTCTACTCTCGCTCTCTCTCGCTCTCTCTCTCTCTCTCTCTCGCTCGCTCTCTCTCTCTCTCGCTCGCTCTCTCTCTCTCTCTCTCTCTCTCTCTCTCTCTCTCTCTCACACACACACACATACACACACACACTCAGTGCATCAGCATCTGCTCACACTTACAGAGCTTCTTCCTCTTTGCTCCATCAAGCACAGGCATGCACACACACACACACACACACACACACACACACACACACACACACAGCTTCCTCTTCTTTGCCCCATCACGTGCTGAATATGGAACATGAAATTGATATTATGCGGCTATATTGTCATTTATCTACAGTTATTCACTTAGGCTGCCATAAAAGCACTCTTACACTTGTTGGGTGACTCATTTAACGACCCACTTCTGGCATGCGTGTGTGTGTGTGTGTGTGTGTGTGTGTGTGTGTGTGTGTGCGCGTGCGCACAGCCAAGTGGCCATTTGTTTTCACAGCCTTAAAAGGAGAACCGGTGTTTCTCTTTGCCCTTCTCTGCGTGTGTGTGTGTGTGTGTGTGTGAGAGTGAGTGTCTGAAAGTGTATGTGATTCGGGCTTGGGGGTCATGATGATAAAAGATGGTTTTGTGATTAACACAAGACAAAATGTACAACTGTCTTGTACTGTGTCTAAAATGTTAAAATGTTAAAAAAACTTTACACAATAGTTCTGTATCTTGTTTTCCGGTTTTCTTTTAAATCTTGAGAAATTTTACTTCAGCTATGCATATGAGGACATATCGGAAAGGTTATTTTTGTTTTAAAGCGACCATGTAATAGTAATACTGTGAGAGAGTGTGTGTGTGTGTGTGTGTGTGTGTGTGTGTGTGTGTGTGTGTGTGTGTGTGTATAGGCCTTCTGTGTGTGTGTGTGTGTGTTCTTCCAGAAACCCTTCCTGTTTATTCATTGAGCATGTTCCATTTTGTCCGGTGCTGTTAAATGTTTCATCCTAGCAAAGGCATGATGGGACCCCCTGGGGATGAGGCATCTGCCCGCCCGGCCACACGCTGAATTATACATGACAGTTCAGGACCGTTGTGTGTGACTCTGTGTGTGTGTGACTCTGTGTGTGTGTGTGTGTGTGTGTGTGTGTGTGTGTGTGTGAGTGAGAGAGCATTTGTAGGTGTCACTGAATGAAGTGTCCACTTCGTTGCGTGACTCTGTTTTAGATTTGCACTGAACTGTCTGGCCCTCTGGCCTCTCTGTGTGTGCAAAGGATTGTATTATAGTAGTATTTGTTGTATTGTATATGTAGTGTTCTTCCTTTTTAAAAATGGTAAATCAAACAGTTGACCATGGGGGAGTTTTGTGTTGCCAGACATACTGTATAGGTCAGCACTGTTTTGTTGATGGGGCTTGACAAAACCTGCTATAGCAGAAGGCGGGGGAAACAGTTTGTTCTGGAATATGGTAAACTGTCATTAACTGCGCTAAGCTCTAGGGTTTTACTTCAGCTTAATGGTGTTACTGTAGGAGAGGTTATTGGGGTAACATAAGTAAGTAAACATTAGTTTACTTAGCCTAGCCACCCACGTTTGGCAAAACTATTTGGCAAACATGGGAGGATGTTCATTTTGAATGTTGAATATTTTCCCAAAGACTGAACCAAATCAGAGATAAAAGTTGAGTAGAAAAAAAAAAGTCCAAAGAGATGCCATGTTGCTAAGAAATAAGTTGAGAAGACAAATACAGTCATCTACAGAAAACCTAGTTTGAGTAATACTGTACATTGATTTACAGTGTATCACACACCACAACACTACGCAGCAGTTTAGAATATAACGAGGCGGGATCTTAAAAGTTATCACAGCAACAATCATTATCCTCAAGTAGGCTTGCTTTGTGATATGGCGATATATATATCGTGTGACAATGGATGTTTTCTTTCATATTATGCTCCACAAAATTTTCTTTTTATTATTTTCTTATGTCACCAAACTGTATAGCGTCATTGTATTGTCGTGCCTTTCTCCGCATCACAATATCAGCTTCTCACAGTCCTCTGAAACTATGCACATTAACGGATGTGGAATGACCCAGTGTAGATGTCTATACTTGTGGTCCTCAAACATAAAAATCTATTTATGTATTCAGACATTTTGGGGATATTTTGGCTGGTAAAAGTTCACCCATGATGACAAATATCATTATACTTTTTATACACACACAAAACAAACAAGAGAACCTTGTGTCTTTTGAAAGGTTAAATAATTTACCCTCTCCGTGTGAGTGCGTGCGTGTGTGCGTAACGTGTGTATTTATGTGTGCAGGTATGTGTGTTCTGCACCTGAGGTCTTGCTACTGTAGCTAATGAAAGCCCCATCTCCTCATGCAAATGAGACTGCTGTTAACCCCAATCAGAGAGGTCGCCGAGTGCGCATCAATCCCACATCTCCCTGAGTGCTACGCAGGCAGCACACAATGGTTCCCACCCCTCCATAGGCCCACAGGTAATTACTGGGAGCCAGAAAGGGAGAGGGCCAGGGGAGTCAGGGTCTCCGGTAGGTGTGTGCGGCCTCCAGTGCTTTTTTCATGTCATTTATGGGAAACACAGGGTTGGTTTGCATGTTGGGTCAAGTGCAAGTGCTGTCTCCTACCACACCCCTTCCTCCAACAAACACACAAATACACACCCGCTCAGAGTGTGGTAATTACAGCATGAGAGTGGCTGTGCTGTGTGTAAGATTGAGAGGTCAGGCCTGCTGTCTGCTCCCTGTGGGCCACAGAGCGTCAGCTCTCCGACTACATCCACAATCAGCTCCATTAGAAAGGTGTTGGTCTGTTTTTTCCTCACCTGTCAGTTAACCGTCTAATGTTCGGCTTGTTTCCTGTCTGACAATTCTGGTTGAAACATGTTGTTTTAACAGCAAATGTGAAATGCCAATGACATGACAGTAAAATAACCACGCAGCATTGACTGTTTCTCCCACTTAATACCAACCTTCACATCGCTTCGCATCACCAGGGGCTGTCAAAGTTGACTTTAAAAGTGAGGAGTGTGTATGCATTTGTTCATTCATTTATTCAACATTAAAAAAAAAACAATTTTCTGACAAAATGATTGTTGGAAAGTTAAGCACAGTATGAGGTGTTGAAGTAATGACTTAAACTAAGACGCTTGCCTGGAAAATTATGTGTTTTAAAGAGAAAGTCATCCGTCGGGGAATTTCTGGCTGCAAAATTCCGCCAAAATTTTAAATCACATTACCCTAATTATGACACTAGTATTATTATAGCATTTAATAATTAACACGGGTATTGTAGAATGACTAGTTTGGACAAATATGTATTTTGGTTATGGCTTTGTAATCACGTTTATGTCAATGTTGCTCTGTTCTTTTTCTGTTAAAACATAGTCGCTACATGACCAAAATAAAGAGAGAGAGTTCAGGTGTTCCCCTGTTCTAGTGGACTAAGGTGCGAACCATGTTATTACAACATCTCGGCTGCTTTCTCCCCACATTTCCTGTCTGTGTCTGTCAAGTATTACACCTAAAAATGTTTTATGAATTCTGGAAAGTTTGACTATTATGTTATATCATTCAGTGATCGGGAGCCATAAGTCCATGAATTTACATATAAATATAACGTATACCACATAGGTTATACCAGAAGGGTGCTGGAAGGAACAGTACTATAAAAAACTTGGACTGGGGGTCTTAAGCTGTGTTCACACTGACAGTAGCCATGCGTGAAAAAAAAATGCAACCTTCTCATTCATTTAAATGGAACTAGTCTACTAGAACTAGTTGACTGCGTTGGCACATACATCACATACATGCAACCACACATTCCTGGTAGATTACTTTGTAACATCAATGCTGTATTTCTACTGTTTACCTCGCACTCGTCTCGATAAAAGATCAAATAATTGCAGCCCGCGACTACTGTCGAAATTCCTTTGATGAAGTTATAAAATGCTCAGTTTCTCCAACTGAGCTGTTTGGTAACAGTCCATGGTGTGGATGTACGGTAATGTACTGTATACACTCAAAGCATGTATCAGTGTGTTGCTATGGGACTAGTCCCTTGTGACTTCAATGTAAATAAAAATCAGTTTTCAGTCAATTGCCTCGGATATCAAGGGATAACAGATAACCAATAAGGTGAGACCTTTGACCCCAGTTCTTTGGTGTGGTCCAGGCTCTTATTAGTAGTCACTGTCTACACTCTGTGGCGTTAATATACCCTCTCACACATCTCTCTTCCTCTCCACTTGTCTCCAGGCATGACGTGTATGAGTATCTGCTGTTTCCTTTCTATATGTCTGTGTGTGTGTGTGTGTGTGTGTGTGTGTGTGTGTTTGTACAGGTTTAATTGTGTACACCATTATATGTGTATGCAATGAAACAGAATTGCTTTCCATTGAAGAGCACTTGACCATCAAAAGAACATCAGAGCAATGTTTTCCAGTGGGGCAATAATGGTCACCTTAACATCATCACGCGCTCAACCCTGTGGGCAATTGACATCCTTCTGCTTAAATTCGATTGGAAGACAACAATTTTTCTGTGGTTTGAATAACAATACCAATCCCTGTTTCCCCCTTGTCTCGCAGTAAACCGGTTAAAGACATCCAGTAGACTATGTATTTGATTAATTTTGAACGATTAGGTTTGCCAAGCCACATTAGGTCTGTGTATCATCAGCCTTTGTGACCCAAGTAGCCCGGAGGTGGCTTTGCCCTCTTCACTTACCAAACTGTTTCTGTGCAAAGGCATTCTGAGATTTTTGTCTGTGTGTGTGAAACAGTGAATTATACAGATCCATTCATTGGCAGAAAGGGAACACATTTTACTGTTCATGGTCTTTTCTTCTCAGAAGTGGTCCATATGATATGTGACTTAGTGAATGAGATGTCTGTGTGTCCTTTGTAAAACAGAGCTAGCTTTATATTAGAACGAGGCTTTCTTTCATAACAGCTGGTCTGAAAAGGTGTGAACGAAACACACACACGCACAAAAAAAAAAAGATTTTGCCACTGGCAGCGGTGGGTCTGAAACTTACCAGCCCCAAGACAGTTTTTACTGGCCCAACACTTGTAATTATCAGTATCATCAGTTATTATTTACCTGTTTCATTTGTAATATTGCAAGTTTGCATAGACGTTCCCTGTTTGAGTTCTTATGCGGTGATACATAATGGGCTCCGTGGAAGAAGTCCCGCTCTCTTTCTTAGTTTCAGGTGATTATACGTTATACGTTAATTAGCGTACTTATGATATTCCATTTGGGCCAGTAGATACCCCTAAATCCTACACATTAGTCCTTTTAACCACAGTTGGTAGAGGGAGATGCACACACAGACACCACAGTACAAATGCCATTAATATATATTGTGTATATATAACGTTATAGTACTATGATCAGCAGCCGTTGCCCGTTGCTGCGGTGTCGTGGCTCACGCAAATAAATCAAAGCAACGCCTCACTCAGAGTGGAAACAGGCAGAGACAGTCGACCTTTTCTTCTATTTCTAAGGTCAGGAATAATATGACAATATTTTATTAATATCACAAAAGTTATGGAACAGAGTATGTTGGAAAACAATTTCAAGTTTTGAGTCATTAGATAGCGGTTTTTCGCTCTGTGTAAATATAACTATTTCAGTTGAAGTCCAGCCACATTAACTGTTATGACACAAAATGTCAATTAAATCTTACTGTAGTCCTCTGCTATCTCATTGTTGTCTGGAATACATTTCAGTGTAATTGTGTATGGTTTGTTTTTGTGCATTGTAGTTTATTATTATTTTTTATGTATGAAGACATAGACGCAAAAAGAATTTACCCTAACGCTGGGCACCAACAAGCTAGTATGTGACGTTAACGTTAGATGGTAAATTACTGTTCCTCATGACTTTATCAGGCATTCAGGAGGGTAGCGTCAAGCTCCCTGCAATTGTTCTGGGACTACTCACTTACTCAAAAATGCTCATCTTACGTGAGTGGTGATGTCTCAAAATTGTGTTTTCTATTTTAATGCCTTCTTGTTTTGTTGTTTTTCAATTTCTCTTTTAATGTAAAGCACTTGTTACTGACTGCAGGACATTTCCATGAAAATGTGCAAAAGACTTATTTTAGAGGTCAACGTACCAAAGTTGCTGGGACATTAATGTTGTATATCTTGTATTTTTGTTGTCTTTTTCTTATTATTAAAGTCTTTTTGAGCTTTTGTGGATTGCAAGTATGAGTTTTGATGAGTAATCTGTTTTTTGTTTGTTTAACTGATTCATTAGTCTGGGAACCAGACGAATCTTTGAGCTAATGTTTCATTTGCACAGAGCCAAGCACCATTCAGGTTACAGCGACAGTGACAGTATTAAACGGACTAGACAGTAAATTTTCTCTGAAAGAAGAACAAACAACTGCACTTAAACTTTATGTTGATAAGAAATATGTGTTTTCCGAACTTCTGACAGGATGGTGCTTCGTTGCTCTGATTGGTTGTCTCCACTCGTTGATAATGCCCCTTGGAAATCAAAAATGAACTGAGAGGTTCCAGACTAATACGCATTTGCGAATCAGTCTGGCGATGCCAGGCTACTGATTCATAATAGTATCTATAAAAATGTAACTACTACAGCTAAAAAATCAAAGGTTTGATTTCATAGTATGTAGGATATGAATCTGAGAAAAACAAATAATTCTTAGCATTTGTGAATCTGTAACAATCAAATGTTTTTTACTTGATAAAGAACTTAAGTACTCCACCAGCAAATGTGAATTTCTATGTTGTCTGTGAAATGACTGTGTGCCAGTAAAAGTAATCAAATGCTTTTGAAATTTCAAAGTCATTTCAGTAGTGCTTTTTCAAATTCTTGTCTTATGTATTTATTTATTGCTTATTTATTAAGCATAATTTGTCGTTTATTTATTGAATGTTTTTTAATGTTTATTATTAATTAGGGACCTCATTATTGTATTCTTTGAGTTCTTAATGTGTTACAGAAAAAAACATTGAATAAATTATACTCAAATTAAATTTGATTTGGTGTTGAAGTCTTTTGGTTTAGTTGTAGTAGTTGTTGCAGCTGTAGCAATAATAAGCATCAAACCCCCAAATAGGCTGAAGTTCCTTAAGGAACCTGGGATGGTTAGAAACGGTGCTTTGGAGCACCCAAAGTGGTACCAGACCATGCTGGAATAAAGGGTTCCTCAAGGAACCTGATAAACTACCCCAAGTTCCTCAGAGAACTGATGTGTTTCAGAAGGGTTCCGCCAGTGTGGCAAACTGAAGAACCCTAAACGGAACTTTGTGTATCCTTTAATTTTTACAGTGTAGTATTGAAAAGTATTCTGCATATTTTTGAATGAAGTGAATCCGGGAAAATAAACACAGTTTTTGGTATCCTTATGAAATAAAATATATATTGAACCACATCATACACACTTCACAGATCTAAAAACAAAACACATCTGTCTGTTACAAAACAAAAACTCTTCATTAAAATAACAAATATATAGCAAGTCAACAAATATGTTGTTAATTTGATGAGTAAGTATGTTTCAAACATTACTCTTCACACACAGTTAATCTCTACCAAACATTCTGAGCTAACTGAAACAGTTTGATCAAATGACATTAGTATATAGTAGTTTTAGCCTCATCCTTACTGTCCCATTGTAATTCCTAACTGTTCAAATTAAAGTCAGAGATTTTTGTAGTCAGAGCTATACTTCTCCCCATATAGTTTCAAATAGTGGTAAAGTCAAACTGAAAGTTGAATTCCTTTTTGAGTATATGCCATTTTCGGTCTGAAAATTGAATTGATATTAGGTACTAATACTAATAATAGTGCCCACCCACACAGATGTTGCAGCAAGCAAATTACTAATAGCAACAGCCACAGCTAGAACCAAACCCTCAGACCCCCTAAAGAACACCAATGTAGGGATCACTGTCACAGCAAATATCAAAGTGATTTCTGAGCAAAAATACATTTTAAATTTCAGTTAAACTTTAAATACAACTGATGCAAAAGGAATTATCCAGCTCCTAAGATAGTCTCCCGTATAAAACTGTAATAAAATGATCAAAACTGCTCAAAATAAGATAATATTAAAACAAAAAAAAAAAAAAACACTTCCTGTAGAACTATACATTCTTCCGCCGAAACAAAAGCAGTGGGTGGAGCTGGTGTAAGGCGTTGAACAGAGAAGATGAGAAGGTGCCCATTGAGAAGAGCCAGAGAGAGCTCCTCTTCTCTGAAGCGGGCCCCAGAACAGCCTGGGTGAGCTGGGGTTTCATTATCCCCACTCCCTCTGTGATGAGGAGAAGAAAGGCGGACGTGAGAGAAAGAAAGAGAAAGAACAGAACAGAGGAGGGGAAGAAGAAAAGAAAGAGGCGTTTGATAGAGCTGTGTGGAGACTGTGTGTGAATGAGCCAGTGAAGGGCAGCCATTGTCTTGCCGCGACCTCAATTTGGTACTGTACGCTCCTCTTTTTACTGCACTGTCTCGAGCCACAATGCCTCCTTTCTCCTCCGCTCTACTCCCTCTCTCTCTTAAAGAAATAGGGGGATTAGGGCCCACTGAGGGGAACTGCGTGTCCAGATTGCCAACTATCATGACCCTTCGCAATGTGACGAGAAGGCAGCGGGATATTCTTGCCGAGATTTGCCAATTGTTTGTTTGTGAACCGCACTTTTTTTCTCTTTTTGCCCCCATTAAGTTTCGTTCACAATTATTTTCACAGGTTAGTGTAACAGATAATGAAAATAGAACTGTGCTGTATGTGGAATAGGAATGCAATGTACTTTTGAACAGGCTAAGGAGGGTGGTGCAGGAGATTAAAAGAGTGAAAAAGACAGAGTCACAGAGACAGAGCGCAGCTGTACTTCCTGTTTACCCAGGCCTTGTTTGAGACAGTGGGAAGGAACAGGGGCTTCATTCATCTCTTCTTTTCTACCTCCCCTGACCCCCTTCCTCCTCCCTCTTTCTCCTCCTGCTCTATTCTCCTTCAAATCCTTATTTTCCTCTCTCTTTCCTTGCAGCTCTCTCTTTCTCCACCCTTGTCCCTTGCTGATAAACTGTATTGAACTCAGGAGGATGAGCTAGATTGGGCAGTGTCTAGCGCCGTTTGGTAGTCATGGGTGTAGTGCCGGGAATGATTTGGAAGCAGAAATTATTATGACATGTTCAGACTGGCAGCTATTATCATAGATGGGGTCCGCAGATTTGAAAGCGGAAGAGATAAATAGAGAAAGAAGAAACCGAGAGAGGATGTAGGAGAATGACAGATAGGGTGAACTTTTTAAGGAAGTTGGTTAACTTTCTCCCGCGCAGTTCAGTTATTAGGAAGTTACAACCCCCTTCCCCCCTTTAGCATTCATTTTGTTCTGCACCAAAACATGGAGCGCACACACATAACGAGTAAACTAACTGTAACCGTACGCCAAAGCAGACCTTGAAGCCTCACTGAGAGAGAGTGAGCGCGAGATGGAGGGAGCGAGAGAGAGCAAATCCCAGTTGTTTGTTCCACCCACCAAACCGAGCCCTCCCTGACCTTTCTTTGTGCAGTCCGACATCAGACTGAGACACTGCGAAAGATGCACTAGATTAAAAGGATTGTTTCTGTTGCTGCTATAGTCCCCATTGTACAGAGGGACGGCCATAGACAAGGCTCCAGTCAATTGATCACACGTGTACTTATGCACAAACCCACACACGGACACAAACATGCCTGCTTATACATGCACAGATAAGGTGTCACAATGTCGGTGGGACTCGGCGGGACACCTTTTATCTGCATGTGGTGTTTGCTGCATTGACAGTCCGTCTATTTGCAGTCAATCATTAGGCAGCCATAGAAAAACTGGCTGAATGTCACTGGAAGAAAAATATAGGAACCGCAAACGGCGAGTTGTTAACAGGGCTGAAAACACAAGTTTACCAATGTTTCTTTAATACACTTCACTCATGCTGGGCTTTCATATACGTTTTATATACATTTACGTGTAGATAGAAAACTTTTTTTATTCTTTTAACTACTGTGTATACTTTGACAAAGAAAAAAACACATTCTGTTGTTTTAATTTAGTAGGCTTTAGTAGTGAATTCAATTTTTTTATTCTGATTCTTTGAGAGGAACAGAGTTGTTGTGAGCGAGGACCCCGCCCTTGAACTGGAGGAACCTGGCTGCATCTCGGCAAGCGTCCTCCCTGCTGAAGTGTCCTTGAGCAAGACACAGAATCCCTGTCAGCTCCGAGAGTGCTGCTCTTCAGCTGACCCTGTGTTCTGACCTCCCTGTACTGTAGGAGCGAATAGCTGAGGCTGCATCTATGGCTTTTTTTCTCACGGTATTGATCACCCAAAGGAGGAATTTTTTGTTCGCTCTGCGCTCTCCACCGAGAGTTCAGTGCGCTGGGTCAGCTTTGGAACAGCGCCTCTGGAAAATGGTAGGGTTTGTTGGTTTGCTCAAGGACACTCTATCCACCACAAGGGAAGAATCGAACCTGCCCCCTTTCTCATCTTTCTCATTCCACAATAGGGAGGTTATAGGTCAATTCTCATTACGGCACGTAAACTTTGTTGTCCAACTACTCTCAAACAAGTCCTGAGCCTTCTGGGGAAAATGTAAATGGCTACTGTTTTTTGACAACTTTGTATCTCCAAAACTTTTCCAAGTTTAGAAAGGGCAACTTTTTTCCTAATTTGTCTTCATTCTTTTGAAATAGTAACTTTTGAAAGGGTTTCCAGGGCTCCAAGGTCATGGGAACAAGCTAAATCCATAAGTCTGTGTAAATCATCAGAAAAATGAAAATCACAACATCCAGACGAAAGTTTTATGATTGTGTTCCTAATTACACTGTGGCTTAAGTGCAGTCAAATGCTCTGAATTCCAAAAAAAAAAATCTACTTCTAAAATAATTACCCTCAGATTTCTAAACAGCTAACATTTTGATGCATTCCCAAACCCTCCTTTGGACTTTCAATTATAACTCATTTTGTTTAAACATGTAAATACACCATCCTTGATGGTGTCCTTTGTTAGCACGGCCTTCTTTTGGCTAAAAACTATACTCTCTTGAGTCTCCCCCATGTAATGAAGATTGAAGATTAAACAACAGGAAGGAGCCATTATTTTTGTCAGGGAATTAAAATACCATCAATCTCACTTAATCACCTTGCTAATATCTCCTCAGACGCCAACAGAAAGCTGTTTTGCTGCTCAAGGTTAACATGCTTTGTTCTGTGGCAGCAAAGGGGGAGAGGGAAGGGATAGACAGAGAAAATGGATGTGTGAAGCTACTTTGGCATGCTTTAGATCAAGCTGTACACTGAGTGGACACAGATTACAGCAAACTGTGTTGTGTTGGTACAGGGGCAAGGCCAGGAGGTCGAAGTAGAAAGAAATGACAGCTATTGTTTGGCCTGTAATTATCTGTCTGCTTCTTCGCCCGCTCATTTCCTGTAGAGACAGGGACTGAGGGGAAAAAGGCCAGTGGTTTGCTGCGGTAGCCTTGTAACAGGTGGTACAGTTTGTCCTTGATTACCAACAAAAGCTGCTCTGCTACTGTGTATGTGTCAATATACTAATTGGTGCATTATGGGAAACGCAATCTCTGAACCCATCGGCGATTGTCTGACGACAGTTCAGCCTCTTGGGGCTATGGGCAATATTTCGAGGTTTCCGGTGTTGCCAGAGGATATCTGGATAACGGATATCCAGGCCAAGACCCCCTCTTCCATGCGCCGGTCATAGTTTAAAGTCTGATTAGCGACTTGAGACTGCAAGTTCAGTCGATATTTCAGCTAATCGCTACATATATCTGCATATGAATGCAGATACATTTTTTAAAACGGCAAATAAAAAGCTAAAGCATCGTCAGACGACAGCCGATTGGTTCTGCCAATATGTTCTGCATCTTTTGCTCTCCACATGAATTGTTTACCTGCATGCAACTAAAGCCCGCTCAAACATGATTAGTCAATAATACTACAAACGGAAACCAGAACACTTCTCACACCAAAATCTTGATCCCTTGTCAGATTCTGCATTCATATGCAGATATATATTTATAAAGATTATGGCAAACATTGACCGAATCACGTGTAAAAGCTCCCATAGGTACTGACGCATCAAATTACTAAATAAATGTTGTTTATCACATATATAGAGTGTCTAAGTGTATTAATGTCCGGTTCTGCTTCACCATTTGACAGGACACACGTCTTGTAGGAACAGTTGCTTCACATGTAAGAATAACCCTAAGAAGGCACAAAGGAGGGGCAATTTAAGATGTTATGTGTATTTATCTGAACTTCTCTACACAGTTTGACACCAGGGTGTATAAAGATTACTTTTTTCTCTTGATTAGAACAAAATGTGCACTGGACTGAGTTAAAATAGCAAGCTGTTGGTTAGAGCTGCATCTATTGATTATTTTCAGTGTTGATTTATCTGAGCCCAGGGTGACGTCTTTCAATGTCATGTTTTGTCTGACCAAGAAAAGCAGCAAAACCACATATTTGAGAAGCTGAAACTAGCAAATGGTGGCATATCTTTTTTGAAAAGAAAAGGAAGAAATGTCCAGTTTCCACTAAACACAAAGTACAGCTGAGGCAGATGAGAATGTCACTAGTTCTGCAGATATTTGGTTTATTGCCTGCTCTATTGCTTTTGATGAAAGCACCGTTGTGACTGATGAGGCCCAATTAGGAATATTTATTCGCGATGTGGATGCATCTTTGACTGTCACTGAGGAGTTTGTACCGCTGGTGCCGATGACAGACACTTCCACGGGTAATGACGTGTTCGCTAGCCTCGTCGGGGTCGGGAAAAAGAAAGGTGTGGTTGTAAAGCTCAGAGAGAAAGTTCGGGCCGTCAACCCAGAGTGTTAAGTGTTCCAGGACTTTTACTGTATATCAAGAAGCCTTAAGCTGCAACAGCCTGAAAATGGACAACGTCATGCCTGTTGTTATCAAAACGGGGAATTTTATCAGAGCCAAAATGACTTACCCATCGGCAATTTGAGGCTCTTTTATCATGACACAGTATTAATGAGATTCTCCGAAATTACGCACGGAGATTGCCCAATCCATGGAGCAGAAAGGAAAGCCAGTGACTGGATGAGCAAGTCTGGCTTACGGATCTTGTACTCTTAGTGGACATTACAGAACACTTGAATGTGTTGAATGTTAACATGCAGGGCCCAAACAAACTCGCCACAGAGTACTATGATAGCGTTCATGCTTTCCAAATGAAACTGGCTCTGTGGGAGACGCAGCTATCTAAGCACAACCCAGTCCACTGTCTTTTTTTAAAAAATCTGTACTTGTTGATCACGCAAGTCTGAACACGTACAAGAACACGCTTTCAGGAGTTGTGCGCAAGTTCACCAGTCCATTCACTGTCTTCACTCAGCAGAAGGACTTCGCACCCTTTTTCTCTCTGTTCACCATCAACACATCAGATGTGCCAGAGGAACTCTGCTCTCTTCTGCTTTTTGTAATTTTACATTGTGTTTTTGTAATTGATTGGTACAGCTATTGGGGACAGAAATTTAGTGTTTGATAGCTATGTATAATTAACGAATGACACAGATTTTCAAACACGCAAAAATGTGTTCTGGTCAAATTGTTGCATGGATAAGAAAATGCTTGGTGACTTTCAACAACTTTAATACGATTATCTGAGTTTGGAAGGCAGGAGTCAGTCAGACACACGATAATCACATTTGATGGTGTTCACACAAGCCGGTGATGGTCTGACTGAAACCTGTGATTCTCCAGAATAGGAACCAGTTCCCCTCCGCAAAGGGAGCTCACGTAACCACGGAAACCATCTGTAAAGCCGCACAAAAGAAGCAAGTGAAAATGGATGGGGATCGAACGCTCCAGTTGACTACAATTGATTTACTGCTTGAGAGAGAGAGAGAGAAAGACAGTCAGGGTTATGTGGGCAGAGGTTAGATTGAGTGTTTCTCGGCTCAGTTCATCATTAGTGACCAAACTCGGTCTCTCCTCTCTTGCTCACTATCAGACACACACACACACACACACACACACACACAGTTACAGACAGGTGTGTTCTAGTACACAGGTAAGCTAATGTCTTTAAACAAACACACTAAACTGGTGCTGTCTAAACCATTTTCATCAAGGGCCGTTTTTCCCCACATTATAATATCTAAAATAAAATTATATTAAGTCAGTGACAAACTATTCCTTAAAAAGGATCAGCCCAGTATCCTAGGAATTACATTTATATTGGACAAATGCGCGCCTCAAGATTTATGTCCAGTTCCAACGTTCAGTACCATTGCAGGAAGTAGTGTTATATTGCCCAGTATCTAGTGAGGTGGAAGATAAGGTTGTGGGGGTCAGGGTGATGGGTGGGTGCATAGCCTCACTGACTATCATGCAGGGGACGTGAGTTTGTAGACCTACAGTCAGCTTTTCACTTTTTTACAACTTT
Organism: Lateolabrax maculatus; assembly: GCA_031216445.1. NCBI lineage: Eukaryota > Metazoa > Chordata > Actinopteri > Acropomatiformes > Lateolabracidae > Lateolabrax > Lateolabrax maculatus. Next base: position 6,792,421 of record CM062211.1, read on the forward strand.
GGGCATTTTATGCCTGTATCACCTGAATAACAGTAGATGGGGAATGGCATGCATTCATTCATGTTTGCCTTTTTATTATACTTAACCACAATTTTTCCTTTACCTTAACCATATGTTTTTCTTGACTATACCATAACCACACCCTAACCTTAGTTAAGTATGTTGGTATTGGACATAATCAATCCAGGGTTTTGCAGAATCGTCCAATGTCAACATTTTTTTTTATTCTTGTCTTGTCTGTAGGTTTGAAAGGCTAGTGGAGGGGTTAATACAGTCTGACACTGTGCACTGTTTGAGTGGATTAAGTTATGAATCTGCACAATTTGTATTGCGCAAAAACAAATTCCACTGCAAATCATCCATCATATTTTGGTGAAAAATGAGGTCCCATGATTATGCTAAATCAAATCAGTTTGATTTCCGGACATTTTTGGTATGTTTTGGTGTCCAGCTTCTTTTCCGTTTTCTAGATACACAATATCTTCCTTCTTTGTGTCATTGTGTTACTTTTTTGAAATCAGAGAGAGACAAAAAAAAAAAGTCTTGTATTAGTTGTATCAGTGGCATTGCTGATTTTAGTTACATTTATTATGTGAGGATTTTGGTGGTAATTCATAAATTACATTCTGGGAGTTTCTTCTCTCTACAGTTGGTTATCCAAAAATTATCCAGTATATTGACTATATAAAGAATTGACTCAAAATCTTGAACCTGAACAGGACTCCATGACCTTACCATGTCTTTTCAAGGCCTGTCTGATACAGGACACAGACTAGCATCATGTCTGAAACATTAACCTAATATTTGTATGGTGATGTCCTTGTGCTCAAACCGAAAGCCTTAAATGAACCCGGTTCTTGTTTGTGCAATTGCTTATGCAATACTAATTATACACATCTGACCAGTAACACGTGATTACGAGAAGAATTGGCATCAAATTTCCCCAATAAAGCCTTTTATTAACACAGACAGACCGGCTTTTCTTTGCTGTTTATTAGGTTTGTATTTTTCAGTCTGTGTCTTCTGGGGTGAACAGTTTGCAAGGCACGAATAATAAGGGATGGTACTGTCACAGGAACCCATCTGATTTGGCGCTCATTTGTACACAATGTAACACACACACCAGACATCACACACAGACATGGACACACATGCCCGAGGACACGGTTGCAGGCTCTCGTCTTTTTTGTTCTCCCCCCTGTGTAGTTTTAAGTGTGTTGGAAATCTTGTGTCGGGCCATCAAAGCAGCGCCCCAACCGTTAATGGCTTTACGGCTTGTTAGTTAGTTTTAGCCCGCTCAGGAGGACTGTGTGTGTGTGTGTGTGTGTGTGTGTGTGTGTTTGTGTGTGTGCGCGTGTGCGTGTGCATGTCTGTGTATGTGTGTTCAGGGGAAGTGTCGTTTGGTCTAAAGAATAAGGGGGACAGTGCCCAAGAGTGTGTCAGTTGGAATTTACATGCACACCAATGCCTGGAAACACACATTCGGAGAAATAAGACACACTCATGTACACACACATCCAAGCAGGAGACGACTGTATATAGTGCAGATTGACTCATATACACAAACACACAAATAGTGAACCAGCATGTTGATAGGCATCTCTCTTTCTGCCTCTCTCTCTGGGAGTCCGGCGAGGCCTGGCCTAATTGAGCTGGCCTCAGGAAGCCCATCATTAGCCCTGCTGCTCCGGTCACACATGGCCACCAGATGTGAGTTCGGCCACAATGGAACGCCGAGTGCCACTCTTTCTCTCTGTCTTCCTCTTTCTCTCTCTCTCTCTCTCTCTCTCTCTCCCTCTCTCAGTCTGTCACTCTCCAGCCTAATAAACTGGCTTTTGTTTCCGTGCGGCCATTGTTTGTTAAGCCTACCGCTGTCTGCCGTACGAGAAGTCATCGGGGCCTGAATGGGATGCTTTGTACCGACAATAGACAGAAATAGGAGAGGGGAACAGCAGATTGAGAGAGGGAGGAAAAGAGGGATGGAGAGGGAAAAAGGAGGGGGGAGAGGAAGGGCGCCCAGCAAAGATTTCAATGCACCCTCTGGAATTTTTATGGCTTGTTTTTGCAGTTTCAGAATTCAGTGTCGTGGGGCCATGAAATATACATGGCACCTTTCTCACCTCCCTGTACTTGGCTGTCCACTGCTGGATGCTACTCATGACTGGATGACTGTGTGTGTATATGCATGTGTGTGTTCTTTTATTGCTATCTTTGTGAGAACCAAATGACCTCACAAGTATAGAAAGACGATAACATTTCTTGGTGGCTTTCAAGTTTGATGTCTTTATTTACACATATGATTTGACTGATAGTCTTCAGTTCTTTAAGAGTGGAGTTTATGGTCAGGTTTAAGGTGAAGTTAAGTTAAGAAGTTAAGAAGGGCTCCTTAGGACTTTATAACACAGTATGTGGAATATTACACCAATATGTGATTGTTGTACATCTCATTCCAAAAACATGAGCATCATTATGTGGCTGTAACAGCCTTCACGCTTCAAGAAAGTGTAACTTTCTACAGGAACCTGAGGTCAGCCACTGATGCTGGACCATAACTAACCCCTGATGTCCACTGAATCCTGCTGTGTCACGTTCTGGTTGCGTTATGGCTCCGTTGTGGCTCTGTTGCGGTCCCGATGTCCACTGGAAACATTTCTGAAGCTGAGTGTCTGTTCTTCAGCAGCCACATTTCTAATATAGTTTTGGGTTTTTTTTTTGCGGACTTGTTTCACGCTTTACAAGCATGTTGAATACACGTTTTCAGCTCATTTAGATGTGGCCACAGATGCTTTGTGGCTGAAGCCCATTTAGACAACCTCTGTGATCACTCATTTTAAGTGTTAATATAGCCGATTACACAGCACAGCTGTTGTCGTCACAGCTGTAGACTACTTTTTCAGATTACGTAATAATTTAATCAGCTCAGCAGCACAGTCACTCAGGAATTACTGCTGATGACAGGTAGTATTTATGAGCTGCAATCAAATCACTATTTCATTGTGTTGTCTGAAACAGAAAAATATGGACACTTATCTTTCACTAATTACAAACACAAAACAATAGTTTTGCTGTATATCTGTTATATATACAAGCAATAATATACATTCACAAGTGAATTTCTTGCTTCAGAGATGTGAGCTGCTCCAGAGAAAATAAACTTGGTGTCTAAGGACAAAGCTGCAGGTGAGACGCTCTGGTCATGGAGCCAGTGGACATTATCCATCTCTGGCAGCTGCATCGGAGCCAGAACCCAACATAGTTGGATTCAGTGCACATTGGTCGTCACGCCTCGGCTTTCCAGCCCAAAGGTGTTGGACAGTCAAGTTCTTCCACACCAGCTTGAAAAACCATTTCCTTACGTGTCTTGGTGTGTGGATTTTATGCTGTACTATAAGATTTTGCGTAAAAGAGGCCTAGTCCAAAACACAAAAAACTACCACAGATCAACAGTGTCTACAGACTATTGTGATTCTGTAGAAAACCTTATTTTGTGTTCATTTGGAAAACCCCAAGAACAATTAGGTTAGGGAATGATTTTTAAGGTTTTCACAACTACTGTGAACGTGCACTCGTGTGCTTAAAACCTAGTCCTCAGGATGTACACTGAAGCAGCGTTTCCATCACTTTTCCTCCGTGTTTTCTGACTCTAAAAATGTCTTCATCTCTCAGCCAAGCGGGGTTGGTGTCTGTGTCTATGTGTGTGCATGCGAGGGTGTGGGTTAAACTGTGGACGCATGGCAATGCATGATACATTTCGACGGCTGCCCTCATTTGAGACAAATGTAATTATCATGCGTGGCTGAGTTTTTTCTTATTATTGAAAAGTTAAGTCGCTAATCTGTGAAGTTGTTCCTCATCTGAATTAATTTAATTATCTGGCAGCATGAGTAGATATAAAGGTTTGACGTTTATGTCTGCATGCCTATTTCTGTGTGTGTACAGTTGTATAATATGCATGTGTGTGCATGTGTTTATATTAGTGCGTATTAATGCTTGCCTGTTTTTGACATACTATATTGTATGGGCATGTGCATGGATTTGTGTATGACTGTATTTGTGTCTATGCCTGTGTGTGAAAATGTGTGAGAATAGAAGCCATGTTTTTCAACTCCCACTGGATCAAGGCCTTTTATAATCCACTGAGCCGACATAATTCCACCTCACTTACAATGGATTTGTCTCTGCTTTGTCTCCTCATTATTGTTCTCATTCGCATGATAAGCTGCTTCATGATTCCATTAGCATTCTCTCTTAGCCACCATGCTATAGGCACCAATATTTCAACTTCAGTGCTGTGGAATTACAACTTTTTATTCAGTTAATCTTGGCCAGAGTGGCTGAAGGACACTTGTGAAAAATCCAATTGTCGTACATAAAGACACAATAGACAATCTATGACTGTTTTTATACTGTTGTCATACTTATCAGCTATAACAATGATCAATTCATCTGTGAATGTACATACATTCTGTAACAACAAAGACAAAATGTGAGTTACAGTTAAATAAATGAATGTCATAATTTATATAGCTGTATTTACAATACCTTTGAAACTGCACCAGTCAATCATTTTATATTAACAATGGTTTAAATGACTGCAAACAAGTATCATAGCGACAAGCCCACGGAGATTATCACCCGACTTGACTCAGCTCTCCGGAGCCCTGTAGCGGCTTTCAGCTCATTGTTTTGGTTTTATTGCCTGCAATTGTTTCGATTCGGTCTTGATGCTCTCTTCACCTTGTTTCCAGCCACTGCAATCTGCAGCAAACGGACAGGCATCCAGTAGAAAGTCAGCAACTGGATGGTGAACATAGTAGCGAGTTTAGCCGCTAAAGAGCCAGATATTTCCCCCAGGAGTTAGTGAAGACCAAAACAGAGGTAAAAGAGTGAATATTGGACTCACAATAATCAGGTGGCCAGAACCACGGCTTCAAATGAATGCTGATGTTGCTTTGCAACTGCAGGATGTGTAACTATTGGCTAATCCATTTGCCTTAAGAACTTTTATGAGATCATAATATAGCTATGTTACATTTAAAGCATGTTGCGCTGCCTCCAAGTGGTAAAAAAGAGGGTTTAAGTAAGTGCAGGTTTAACAAGAGATTTTGAGTTTACTTGTTTCCTTGGGCTAGTTTGAATGGTTTTAAATTATGTTCCTGGAGCGTGGCGAGGTTACATTGCCCTCTCTATCTTTCACATAGTTGAATCAAATCAGTTTTTTTATATCTGTTATTTGGCTATGTACGAATATATTGCTGCCAGTATTTAAGATATTAAGTTAGTCTTGAATGTAACCTGTATTCAGAGACGGTAAATCGTTTTTGAATACATCAAATAATGGTATTGGGATATTAGGAAAAATATATAACTTCTCTTCTCCTTACAGTCGAGTTATAATTGCTTTTTTCAATAGCCAATATTAACTGTAATCACTCATCTGAGATTTGACCCACATGCCTCATAACCTTGGGCAGATGTATGCATTGAATGAATGAATTCAGAATTAAATGCTGCGTATACTACATTTGAAAAGTATATATATATTAATTAAAATAAATATGAATAACTATTCATGATCTGATATATATAATAAGAGTATCTCTCTCTTGCTCTCTGGCCACAGGTTGACAGCTGTAGTAAACACCTCTTTCTGTATCATTTCTTCTGTCTTTGTCTCGCCTCCCCTCTGTCTGTCTGTCTGTCTCTCTCTCTCTCTGTCAGACATGCTAATGCTATTGATCCTTATTGGAAACAGGACAGAACCATCTACAGATAAGAAGACAATGCTTGCAGCTGGCCATAGATTTCTTCCTGGTGCTCTGAGAGGTGTGTTGCAGGCTGTATTGGAGTTCACGGGGTTCTCAAAATCTGTTGTCTTACGGATTGTATTGACAGTCTCCTCTGGGCTTTGCCTAACAATCTGTTTTTATCAAAGAGGATGGCAAATTGTAGTGTATGAGCTCAATGTACAGTATGTGTGTGTGGATGATGGAGATTGTGTGTTCGTACCTACAGACGGCGTGGTGTGCATTGCTTATACATTCATTTTTGGATTTTCTAGATTGAAGGACGTACAATATATTATCTGTTATTATTTCAATTTGTATGTATGAGTGTGTTTGCACCAAAAGTTGTGTAATTTTGTGTAATGTCAGGATCCCAGACAATGCAACTCCAGTGTCAAGGTTGGCAGAGATGGTTGCCATGACGATGCTGGCAAACAATCTCTCAGATCTGGGCTCTCTCTCTCCGCTCTGAGAGGAAGGGAGGCTTTTGGACACTGAAGAGCAGAGAGGCGTCTTTTTTTTCTTTTTTGTTTGCCACTAGAGTGGTGGATATTGATCAAGAATCGAACCCATGTCGCTCCGTACAGAGGCCTAATGCACTTACTATCCAAACTAGACCGAAATGGAAAGCAAGGGAGGAAAGAAAGATTGCCAGCTATAGTGTGTTACCGTGGGGGGGGGGAAAAAGCAAGAGCGACTGAGACGAGAAGAGAAAGAGATGGTGGTGGAGGAGTCAAGGGCAAAAATGTTTTTTAGGAGCTCATGAAAACACCTGCTTGTGCGATAAAGCAGTACACAAATTCTGTGTATGCACACAGGTGGATTCATGCACACACACACACACACACACACACACACACAATGTGAGCCCTACCTGCTCAGTGTAGGTCTGTCATGCAGGAGGGAGAGTAGTTAAGTGAAACGTGTTGAGCCCTCTCAGGTAATTACATCTCCATGCTAATGTCTAATTAGACAGCTCCGAGGGGACTCATCTGCACTGCATTAATTAATGCAGTCAATCCAGAACTTACATGAACACACACACTCATACAATGGCAAACACACAGCAGCCTCCCATCCCACTCCATCGACCCACTTTAGACAGGTGGGCATGTATGTGTTTTTGTGTGAAGGACATCAATCAGGCCTTTACACCGCTACTACCTGTGTGATTGTCTGTGTGTTGTCAGGGCTCTAACGTGGACTTCATCGTTTGTTTAGTAATGCTGTCTGTCATGGTCGTTTTTCTGTGTCAATATCTGTGGGTAATTGGTGTCCAAAGAGAAGTGGGTGAAGACATCAAACTGACTGGAAAGAAAATGTGATAACCTGGCATTTACCATAAATCTTCTGATACATTCTCAATAGCCTCTAATTCTGGATCCCTCCGAGGCATCACAAGATAATTAAAAGGACAGGAAAGAAGAAAAATATCGTTCTGATACACATTTATTTGACCTGAGCTTAGTCAATTAAAGCAAAAATATAGATTTATTGATCTATTTATCTATTTTTTGGGAGCAGGGTCACAGTGGTAGATAATCAATTAATCATTTTAAGTCATTTTTGATATTTGCTGGGTTGAGCCTCTCAAATGTGTTGGGCATTTCATTGATAATATTTTTCAGACTTTTTTCAGATAATACTGGATAGTTTCACCTCTTCAGGCCTCCAAAAACTATTGAAATGAAACGATCTTTGAAGTGGAAAATCACCCTTTGTTGGAAATGCTTACAACCAGTGTTGCCAAATTAGGCAGTTTACGCCCAATTGAGCTATTTTTTTAAATGCGTGGGGGAAAATTGTTTTGGGTGGGTTGTCAGCATTTGGGCTACTTTTTGTATCATTTCGGTGGTTTCCATCAATGAAAAGTTATATTATGTTAGCTATAGTCCAATAAATCAGCCTCCTTCTCATCTGAGCACTGATTACTGTCAAACCAAATGTCATTTCAATTTACATATACTGTATTTATACCTGTGGATTTACCTGTGTAAAGTAAACACTGCTTTAAATTAAGGGGTCACATACTAAAAGGTTGTCCATTTCTGGCACGTGCCGAGCCAAAATGCATCATCTGGTTTCCATGTTTTACTTTCAATGAGAAAAATTAGAGAATCCTTGCTTACTAACCAGAAGAAGTTCCTCTCTGATTCGAGCACAAGAACATTTAATAAATTAGCCAGCATGTAAAGACTCAATTATTCAGCCTCGGCACAAAATATATATTTAACTTGCTGAGCCATCAGGACACCTGAGTGTCCAAATGATGCTGTTCGGCACACTGCTATAGTAGCTGGTTTGGCACGGGGATTAACTTTGACCCTAATTTCACCCCATGTCACCCAGGAAGCTGCTAAGATCGCCTGACGGCACCCTGCATTGTGTGTGTTTGCATGTGTCTGTACAGTATGTGTGTGTGGGGTAATCTACTGACCCTGCGGTTGTACAGTCTTGAGAGGTAACTGCACTAATTCACTGTCCTACTGTGAACGTCTGCTGTAATTAAGGCCAACTTGTCAGACGGCTCGTGCCTCTGTGTTGCCTTTTCACTCTCGTTCTCTCACTCAAGCAAACTCGATCATGTAAGTCCTTGTTTATTTAGACGGTGGGAGTGTGTGTGTGTGTTCATTTGCAAAAATCTTTAATTTCAACAACTGGGATTTGCAGCCGTCCCCTTGGACTGAAACACACTCATACACATACATAAGGCAGGTATACTTCAAAGTAAGGCTTACTGTTTTTCCTCCTTTTTAAACTATCAAAATGGTTTGTTAGATGTTTAACTGATGTTAATAATCTACTATTTGTTTTTCAAGAGTTACACAGCCTTGCTCTCAAGTGTCTAGACTGTACTTACTCACATTTGAAGGCGTCTGACAGAGGTGAATGTGTTGTGTGCATTACATATATAGTAAATTATTATGAAAGTATTTTGAAGCCAATTACTTAGTGTGTGCTTTTTTTGTTTCTGGGCTGTATATGTTCATTACATTAACATATTCATTTTAATCGTCTCTGTATTGTCAAAATTTGTGTGAAAAAAGAAAGTTTGTGTGTGTGTGTGCGCGTGTGTGTGTGTGAGACCTACAGTGTAAAGGAATCTCCACTCCGGCGTCCTCCCCGACAGCAGCGTACATCTCCATCAGACCACAACATGCAGAAATCTGCTCGCTAATTACAGCCATATAAATCAGCAGTCGTAATTATGCTAATTAGACTGCTAACTTCCTCTCAGAAGCCTACACAAACAAAGGCAACGGTATCGGATGATGCGGCGTGTTAACGAGCTTGTCAACTTATCTGACACGCGCTAATTACTCCGCGGGACTCCTCTGTGTTTTGGAAGAGGAAGTGGTGTTTCAGTTGCTGGTTTTAAAGGTTGCAGCACCTCCGCATGTGACCCCCCCCCCCCCCACCCTCCAGATTAATACCTGTGTCTTTCAATGGGATTAGATTTAAGTTTTTAACTGCATACGTAACTTCAAACAGTTTAATCAATTCAGCTGTCAGAATGAGAGTTGGGCGACTGCGATGCAGGTGCCTCATACGCCGGATTCAAGTCGAACTGCTCATGCACACATAAAACATAATGAGCGTCGCTTTTTTTAAAAACCTTTCATCAGATAATAAGAGCTGAAAAAAACATTTAAATTGAAATGTTACTAGTTAGCCATGGCTGATCGGGTTCGGATTAAAATGTATGAGCCACAGCATCCCTATATATAGGACTCAACCTGCAGTACCATAAATACATTACAGATCAGATTCCATACCTGGACGAAAACTTTCATATGCTATTAAAGAGCCATGTTACGCATCACCTGGGCAGACCTTTTTAAATCAGTCCTCACTTTCAAGTACATTACCTCGCAATTATAATGTAACTCTAACAAAAAAAACTACGTTTGTTTTGTACTTTCACTAACAAATAGGGAAAAAATGGGATGAACTTGAGAGTGTTTTTTGGGGCAGCTACAGTCTCTTTGACCAGTAACCATCTTCATATTTCTTGGGTGAAAAGCTGAAAAAGTTAATTCACTTCAGTAAACTTTACAATTGGTACTGAAGTTTGTGATTTCAAGATGCATTTGGTCATTTACTTAGGTTTGTTTTATGTCATTGTATGTGTGCGTTTGTTCCCGTGGTTGTGTACTGTAAATGAGAGGGCAAAGGTACATTAATGAGAGTGCTAAGCTGCAGTTGTAATGACCCCACAGTGAATAAAACTGCCAGCATTAATAAATCTAATTCAACCAAGCCACTCCAGCCACCACATACACACACTATACAAACAGGAACTTAATTTACACACAACCACATACACATTTCCACATCAAACATCACATTTCTCAAAAAAACTGTTTGTATCTACTAAAGTTACAATGAGTGTGTGTGTGTGTGTTCAGCTGCACAACACAAGCTAAATGCCACCATTACACACACACACACACACACACACACACATACAACCAAACATTCATGCATGAATTCACACACTCTCAGAAACTCACAAATGCTGTTCTAGTCCCTTCTCCTGAATATCAACCTTTGGGTTTCTGTCCGTCTGCCTGTCTGTCTGTGCGTATGTTTGTTTGTCCCTCTGTCTGTCTGCCAATATGTCAGCCTGGCTGTGTGTCTGCGTGTCAGATAGACTGCTTCGGAGCCACGGAGCTGCTAGAAGTTGAAGAGAGTGCCGGGGCTGAACATGAGCCTCAAGATTATTGAACCTTCATCACTGGCTTATTTGTTTGACCGTTGAAGGAGTCACCGGACGTGATCAGCTGATGAGTTGTCAGGTGAACCAATCAGCTGAAGGCATGCAAGACTGACACAGACAGAATGAGAGTGTATGTATACATTTCTCCAAGCTTTCATTACTAATGGGTAGCAGAGAAAGCCCAATGTGATTTATTATAGAGACAGGCAGACACAATCAGCGGACATAGGAGCATTTTGACATATACAGAAGCAGACAGGTACAGTGCTTCTGATTGGTTAAAAGCCTGTGTATCCAAGTTCACTAACGTTTTAGTGAACACACCACCCGTCCCTCTCTCTATCCACACAGAACTTGCCTATCGAAGGTAGCTCTTAGCCCCTTGTTGCCGCTCAGAGTTGCTAAAAATGTTGCTCTGTGCATGACTACCACCTGCTGTCTACCTCCGTCTCCTCCCTCCCTCCATCCTCCTCCCCTCCCTCTCCTTCTCTCTGGCTGTCTCCCTTTCTCTGACTGCTGACTGCTTCCCTGTCAGTCATGTTTGATTTCGAGTCCCGTTTTTTTTTTTTTTTTTTTTTTTTCTATTTAATGTGACCAGATGAAAACAACCTTGTAGCAGCAACAATTCATCACTGGTGTCCAGACACTCCCTGTTATTTCCTTAGGATACACGACGATAGGGCTTTTCCTAACCTTCTGTAATTATTTTACCTCTTGTTACATGTCACATGATTAGCTCCTCTCCTCTTTCCTCTTGTTTTCTCCTCTCCTTTTCTCTACTCTTCCCCCCTCAATCTGTCTCTCTGTTCAGTATGCTGTGCTGAGAGGGCATCATTACGGAGCCCGTATTTGAGTCATTTTGATTTAAGCAGCCAGACAATGGCCTGTTGATTGAAGCAACCAGAAGGCAGACAATAGGGTTCAATGCTACATAATGCGCCACCATTTTTTCTGAGCTCCCCGTTCTCAGAAAAGGGCCCCGGCTGGCCATTGTGCTTCTCCCGGAGGGAAAAAATGGTGCTTAGGGAGGAGGAATATTTTCCCGTGGTATGTCATTATTTTGCAAATTTCTATTATCTCATCATGTTGTCTTCATTGTAATTGCAGCTAATTAGGAGGCTAGTTAGGAGCCCGGGCTTTGAGGCTGGCTCGGCTGCTGAAAGGAGCCCACCGATTATGGCCCCGACAAGAGAGGAAGCAGGAGAAAAGGGGAGATTAATGCTGTTACCCAGGAGACACTGGCTTCCATCTGCGGGGAACAATGCAGTTTTGTTTTCTCCGGGATCCTGCTCAGATCAACAGAATGGGCTAGCTCTGCTCTGCTCTGCTTGGCGACAATGCCCAATTCTGTCTTACCAGGGCTCGGGCAAAAAAAAAAACCCCTCTCCTCTCCTCACCTACCCCTCCATCGCGCCCCGCACTTTACCTTCCCTCCCGCCTCCTCCGGCCCTCCCCTCCGCTATTCTCGCCACCTATTCCTCCGTTCAGCGGGCCCTGACTGAAAAGCTTAGTGCCCTCAGCTAGTCGGCCAGCGCCAGTGACTGAGAGCTCTCACACACGCCCCCCCCCCCACCCCCGTATCAGATGAAAGCAGCGCGACGTGTGGATAGAGTTCCCAGGTTGCGGGAGGTCGTGCCCTTGTCACACACAGAGCTGCAAGGTTCTACTCCCCAGTCCCTGCCGAGCTCCAAAGCACTTAATGAAATAATATACTCTGTCGCTTTTGCTCTTTCTTCTTCCCCTGGTTCTCTCACTCACCACACCGACCCCCACACCCACTCCCCCCCCACCACCTCCCTCACCGGGCTGAGGCAGGCCCCCTTGTCTCAGAGCTGGGGCCCCGGGGCCCCTAGACACCTTCTTTGCAATGAGAAGGAGGGGAATACAATGAGACAGAGAGCCTAGTTTGGTACAGTACAAACACACGGAGCACAAGCAGGCTAGGAGAAATGAAAGGCCTTTGTCTGTCTTTGTCAGGGGGGAAAGGACAGTGGGAAAGAGGGAGAGCGAGTGCTTATGGATAGACAGAGACAAAGAGAAAGAGACATAGAGAGGGAGGAGATAGCAGACTGGATCACATGACTCTGAGCATTGTGATCCTGAGTGAGAAAGGTTTGGAGCAGAGCATCTCTCCATCTGGTCGAAGCAAAAAAAAAAGAAAAAAAAAAGAGGGAGAGACAGATAGAAAAATAGAGATGGAGAGAGAGGGAGCAACACAGCGAGGGAGCAAACAGAGAGAGAATGAGAGAAAGTATTGAGTAAGTGCCAGCGACATCTGCTCCCGTGGGCACAACAATAAAACTCCCTCTAGATCAGCCTCACACCATATATGCTCACACAATGCTTCGGCCTCAAAGGCACAAATAAATATGTGTGTGTATGTGCTTGTGTGACCGAAGAATGCTCTTATGTGCATGAAGTTTGCCCACTAATCTGTTAAACATTCACCTACACACAATCTACATTAGCTCAATGCATAGAAAGTCTTCTCCTCTTGGATCTTTTTCTTTATAGTGAATCATTTTTTGGCTCTTTTTTTTTGGATATTTTGGACACTTTTCAGGCATAAAATGATGCTTAGAAAAGCTTTTAGTAATTTCTGCAAACTCCTGAATGTTTCCGCTTTGCTGCATTGTCAAATAAGTTGCGGTGCGTCTTCAAAGGAGAATAGGATTGTTCTGTGTGACTCACACATGTTGTCTTTATTGTATAGCCACTTCTATTTAAGACTCCAGATGCTTATTTAATACCTACATGTGCTCTCACTTTATTAATGTTGTTCTCATTATTCACATATTCTGTTTACATGCAATCTGCACTGTTTTATAGCCAGCAAGACCAAACAGAGGAAAGTGTTGCGTGGTATTGTAAGAAACAGCCTACTTAAACATCTTGTTTAGAAGTAATTACTGCTCACGTTGCATTGCTGATTTGACCCCTGTTAAATCCATACCATAATAGTTGGTAAATAGCAGTTATTTTTCACTAGCGAATAAGAATGAAAGTGTGACTCTGATATGGTGCCATTTAGTATTCAAATGAATAGACAGACATATAGGATCTGAACATGGCTGTACATCGCAGACACACGGGCTGTGATTATGAGCCAAAGAAACACTATTGGTACAATTAAACATTTTCCCTGTTAGATAGCATACAACAAATGAAGTCCCCACATATATCCCAGCCATTTATTCTTTTAGATATCTTGCCTTTTGTACAGAACAAATGCTTTGTATATATTTTGTTAAGTGTTTTTTTGGCCAAGGGCCTGTTTGTGATTGGCTGATTGGATGATGGAAGAGACTTTTTTTTTTCTAGTTGGGCTTTTGAAAAGTTAGAACTGTATGGTTGAAAAGTTTAATGTACCTGCATTTGAAAAAAGGCAACAAAACTTTAATCAAACAGCTTGAAATCCTAACAGATTCTGAAAACACGCAGACAAGGTAATCTGTGTTGTTTAGGGACCGCGCTGTGCCCCATACGCCATTTATCTTTGTGGGTAAAAATTTCTCCCTGTTGCTTTTAATGTGTAGTCAAAGTGGAGAGGGCGAAACGCTACTCTCTAATTTTGCATGTCATCTCTCTCCAAATCACTTCAAAGATGAGGCCCTTGCCAAAGATTTCCTCCCTTTTTCTCCTTGCCTTTTTCCTTTTCTCTCCCCTCTTTCTTTTCCGCCTTTTCTTGTTCCCCGAGTTGCAGTTGTCACCATCGCTTGGCGCCAGGAAATCGCGGGCATCTAAACAGCAGCACACAATGTCGTAAAAAGGCTCTAGAGTTTTACTTTCAGATGTCACTCCAATAGCACACATCTGCTACGTGCCGTGCATCTGCTAGGCTCTCCCATCTCAGAGAGCCGGGGAGTGCTGATTGAACTGAAGACAGAAAACATCCTCATTATCGCGGGCAGTGAACGAGCCGGGCTCCCCAACAACCCTTTTAATGCATTCACTCACTTAACTGCAGCCCGGTGTTGTGAACACACACATGTACATGCACATGCAGATACACGCATGTGCACACACACGTCTACAAAGGCAGTCGGCCCACACAGATACACACGCGTGTGAACACATACACCAGCCGCTTCAGTGCCAATCACCCCTGTGTCATAGACAATAGTGTTACACAGCCATTGTGTCGCTGCTAACTGAGAGGTATTTGCTCTCCAGCTTCTCTGTCTTAACTGGATACTCCAGCAGCACCGAGTCAGACTGCTTTCTCTGCCGCAGACATCAGATCTTACAAAAAAAAATCCAATCCAAGATTTTAATGGCACTTAACCATTTTTATATGCATTTCATGATATGATACCCATTAGTCCCTACAACCAATTACACGTGTGTTAACAATTTCCCTGTAAACCCCTCCTGCTCACTGTCCTAACAAATTATGTTATACTCTGTAGTTCACCTTTTAAATAACAGCACCTTTTACCCATATTATAGTATGAAACATATGAAAGAACTAAAACGTGAGTACAAATTATCAACAGTGTACAAATCTTTTTGATCTGACACACCTGTCGATAAGACTTTCTGGTGTGCATTGTCACAATTGTTACAACCTAAAATATATGAAATAATGGAGCAAAGATCCATTCTGTGATCTGTCTTTCCCTTATTTTTTCCCATCCCTCTCATCCACATATGGCAGTCCAAATCTTAACACCGGCTGTGTCCCGTTCCTGCTGCGATGTGGTTTAGTTCCTTCCTCCACACGGCTTCAGACCCCACCAGGAGTGTTTTAGAAGAAAAGCATTTTGCCTAACCAATTATGTCAACTTCCTCAGATTTAGTTGATTTTGTCATTTCTCCTTGATTTTTGTGATTCTACCATGGTTAAGTAGGCTACGTAGTTAAACGGTTTCTTTTTTCGTCCGTCTTTACAATCAGGATTGTGCACAGGGTGTTTTATTTTGACAACGTGGCTTCCGTCAAAAATAGACTTGGCGCGTATTTTAAGCGGAGCAGAGCGGAGAGCCGCTTCTGGGATGCTTCCCAAACGTGATGCAGCCGTGCCCAGTGGAATCAAGCCGTAAGGTGCAAACTCCCTGCTTCCATATCATTCGCAAAGAGACTTTCTATAACGAGTGTAAAAGTGCACCCACCTGCTCCACTGAAATAAGAGAACAGCCCATTTTAAACTGTAGTAATATGTAATGGGACAGGGAAAGAAAGAGATTTAATGTGAAAAGACGACTGTGTAGAACACTTGAACAAAACAACATATTTGAAGTTGTAGGATAAAGTTTTAATGTAATTGAAATGCATATAGTTTTTCGCTATTTAATTACTTTTTGACCATTTATGACCAAGATGTTTAGCTGACATTCTTATCAAGAGTTGCTGACTGAAATCTTTAAATGTACTGACACATGAAAACAGGATACACCAACGTAATGTCACAGAATAATTGATGGCCAAGACAGTGACCCAAAAAACTTTGACCAGGTTCATTTATGAGGCAGTGGCAGCATTGCAAGTTGGTGGCTGCAATAACAAGGGTTGGGCTACACTCAAACAGGAACCAGTTTGTACGACGTGTTGTCCGAACTTGTCAGAAATCGAAAGTGTCTAGACCTGTTCCTATCGGCCACACTGCAAGGAGAGGTGAAGATAGTTAAGAATAACAAAAGGGGAGCTAGAGAGAGAAGTTCAAACCCTGGCTCCTTTCTCACCTCTGGACAGATGGCCAATCGCAGCCTGTAGTGGATGTGAACGTCGTATTGTAGGACATCGGAAAGGTGTCGGTGGAGAGGGGTTTCTGAACCCATTTGACTATCTGACAAGCAGTTTTGACAGAGTACACTGGCAGCTTAAGCAAGGACTGTTTAGTGGGTATTCCAGTTTTGTCTGGATGTTGACTCTTTGCTCTTAAGTTTCAGTGCAGCTCTTTCTTTGAGTAGAGAGCCTGACTTTAGCAGAGGGTGAATCTACAGCATCACATTTGGGGAATAAATCACCTCCTCAGAGGTTGATTGACACATTTTTATACAAAGATTTTGCCTGTTGAAGCTTTAACATGCCACTGTTTAACTGGTTTGTGTACAGCTAGTTGTTTCCAGGTGGTTCAGTGTTGGGAGGGCATCAGACTGAGGGTGGCCAATCAGATTTCACTACATTACTGCCTCCCAGTCTCTACCTTGGCTCCGCCCCTGCATTTGTTAAATCCTGTCAGCACTTTCTATCATCAAGAATCAGTTTGCCCACTCTCATCCTGCCTCGTCCATCACAGAGCAGTGCTCCACAGTTGACCGGAGCCTTGGCTTCTCACCCTCACCTACTGACGCAGTGGTGATTAGTGGTAACTGTGGCAACCATCGCTAGTGTGAGACTTGAATGGCCACATTTCCAGGCCAGTTGTCAGTATCACACAAAGCCTTTCCACGTCCTCTGCTAATAGCAGATCCTGTTCTGACTTAGTGGCACTATTCAGCAAATACACAGCAGATCGCTTCACTTGTACCAGGATCTGCTGATCTGGCAGTTTGTATCATGCCTTTTATGCAGATGTTTTCAAATAAGTATGCTATTGTTCAAATTCAAATGCTTGGTTGTTCATTTATTTATTTAACTTTGATCACCATAGTACTTTGTGAACTCTTAAATGCCAGTGTTGTCTTAGAGACACAGCCTAGGCTCTTTCAGGTCACCTTTGCAGAAATCTACCAATACTGCTTCCCCACAAAGAAAATCACAGTCACAGGCCTCCACAGACAGAGGTTGATTAGTAAGGATTTATAAAACGAGGGTTAGTGAAGGCAGGAGTGAGCAGGGAGGTCTGCCAATACAGCCAGCTGAGTTTGAGTGTGTGTAAGCTGTATTAGCTGGCTGGGGTCGGCAGGGGTGAGGCTGTTCACCAGGTTAATAGCTGCAGAATGAACTGAAGACACAGTAATAGAGTGATAACATGACTGAGGTTGAGTAGAAGAGGGAAGGGGGGGGAGGAAAAAAGAAGTCTGAGTTGAGAAGAGATTAGGGAAGGATGAAACAAAAGAGAAAAAGAAGGAGAAGGCAAGGAGATCAGGGCAACGTATCAGTTTAAGGTGAAGTGGGGACTGGATGTGGGGATAGAAGGAAGGCAGCGGGGTGGGATTAGAAAGAGAGGAAGAGACTACAGATAGAGACAAAAAAGGAAATGAATCAATAGGTAATGACAGAGGTGAGGACACAGTAATAGAGGTAACGGAGGGCAACTGATAAGAAAGGAATGATGAGGAAATGTAGGAGAGGGAATAGTCAGAGAAAGAGGTTTCTACAATGAACAGGTTCTCCTATAACCATATATACTGCATGTCTTATGTTTAGAAACAGGCATTTAGCAAACTGGCACTCCACCAGTTTTACATGTCAGAACCAGTTAACTAAATCACTCAGCCTGTGAAAACAGTTGTATAATGCCTTACGTTGCTCTGGAGGAGCTTTCTCAAGTCTGAGAGAAGTACTTAAGTGAAATCACTACAAACACTACAAAGTTATTACAGAAAGCCTGCGTTACAAGCCGGAGGTGTGGAGTTTGAAAGACGTGGGTGTTGGAAACAGGGCTGAATTGCTTATGGACTAAAAGTCAGAGAATCACGGCCTCTGCTCTTTCAATTTTGGCCAAGTCCCTCAATTTTATAGATGCACAGTAATAAATCTCCCTCTCTTTGAATGGATTATAGTAGGGCTGCAATGGACTATTATACTCATTATTAATTAATCTGCAGATTATATTCTTAATGGTTTAGTCTATAAAAAAAAAATACTGAAAGAATGCCTTTCACAATTTCTCAAAACCCACGGTGATGTTTTTAGGTTGCTTGTTTTAAACATTCAATTTACTGTCACATACATAAGAAAAGCAGCACATTCTCTCATTTGAGAACCAGAGAATATTTTTTGCATAAAAAATAACTGAAACGATTAATGGATTATCAAATTAGTTGCCATTTCATTTTCTGCTGATCAACTAATAAATGAATCGACTAATCGTTTCAGCTCTAGATTCTAGATTAATTATTAATATAATAGGATCACTTCTGTCAGTCTGGGGCAGAGGAAAGCTAACACTGATTAAAATAAAATGTGACTTCAGCACATGTAATGCATGCCTTCAAATTAGCATAATAGTAATATTTTTGGTATGTTTTGTCGATTCAACAGTTTTTGAACCCTCTTGCCATGAAGGCATTATGGCTGCGGACATTTGCTGAGGTCGATAGAGCATGGTGCACTGGAGAAGAGCTATGCAGTATGTTTTAACTGTGGTTAAAATGCTTTGCATGAATGATGCACCTTTACATTAGAACACATTGGCCTTTCTCCAGCGGCAGTGATGAAAGCAGAAACCCATTTGTAAAAGATTAACTATGTAGTATAAAATAAGATATACAATATAAGAAATAGATACCCACACATCATAAAATATCGTAATATCTCTTATTTGTGTCATTGTTGCATTGATGTTGGTATTAAGCGGCAATACTTCCCAAAAAAGCACTAAACGATATGTTTTTCTTGATGTTTTGCAGAGAGACATTGAATGCTATAATTTCTTGGAAGGACCGGACCATTTGGTTTCAATGATAATGAGAACTTTTTTTGTGATATTTGCTCCAACAAAGGTAGTTGCTGGCATTGCAGTGGTGAATGCCTACTGTTTGTCCTCACTTTTAAAAAGTAGGTGCATTTGAATGTTTGGATTTCTCTGCCTCATTACAGTGTGAGATTGATGGCAGAATAACTTATGCATACAAGACAAACAGTGCAACGAGCAAATTAGGCTTCACCTTATTGCCTTAAAGAGCATTCCACATCAAGAAGAGCGATTTTTAATGATAAATTCAAATGTTTTTATGTAAATATCGTTCTATTTACATTACAAGTGAGGGGAGCGGGTCCCCCGGTAGACAGTTCATAACGTAAGGTGAAGACAGATGAGAATCAGAACCTCTGGACGGGTTAAATGATTAGATTCCTGCTCAAACACAACTGTGTGTGTGTGTGTGTGTGTGTGTGTGTGTGTGTGTCCGTGTCCGTGTCCGTGGTCTAATGACTGCGCTGTCTGCAGAGAGTGGAACACAGGAGGGAATTAGTCGTCATTGCATATCAAAGCCTTAGCCATTAGAGACACAGGGTAGGGTCTTCCTAATGAGAGGGGGTACCGGTGTGTGTGCTGGTGTGTGTGGGAGTGTGTGGTGTTTGGTCGGGTCACAGTATACACATACTTAGACGCACACCGAAAGTGGCCTGCTTTATACATATTGTACTTCGAGAAAAGGTACAGACAGTACACATGCGCATAAAGACGCGGCATTATCTATATTCATACACCTCAAAGACGTGTTTAAAGATGTATACGAAAGTCAGAGACCCACACACTCTGTTGCCAGGCCCCTCTGGCAGGCCTCGCCGTGCCTCTCAGTGTGGCATGGCGTGGGCAGAGGTGCCAGCGAGATGCCAGGGCTTTGTGTGCCACGCTAGATCAACGCCAGCCGTCGCACGTACACGGCACACAACGCGCCCCGAGGGGAACGGGACTCGCGCACCCACCTACACCTTCCATCCATCCGTACATCCATCTCCAACTACCTCTTTCCCCTATGTGTTTACCTCATTCTCTCTTCCCCCTTATTTCTCTGTCTAGATGTGTGTGTTTGTGTAGGCTGATTGGCGATGCCCTCTGTGCCATCTGCAGCAACCCCCCCCCTACTCACCTCCCACCCTTCCCACTCATCACAAGGGTGGGCTTAACCATCTGTGTGCCAGTGTGTTCCCACAGTGAGGAAAGGGGGACTGGGGGGGAGGGGGGGGGGTCGTGGTGGTGGTAACTGGGGTTGCCACAACAGACACACACACACAAGAAAAACAGCACACTGGATCTATGATGAGATAAAATTTAACAATTGACATGCGAGTGCCCAATAACATAAGGTGGCCCTGCATGCAGACGACTCCAGTGAAAGCACAAGCAATGCCATCTAATGTACAGCTTGAAAGATGATTGTCGTTTATTCAAACAAATATAGGAGCATATTGTGCACAGTATATGCTGGCAGAGTGTTTATTTTTTATAATTTAGGCTTGAAGCTGCAGTCCAGAGGGAGACGAAGAGAGCAGCAGCTGGATAAGTGTCAACAGCTCCACAAGCGCCAACATTATAAGAAGCCAATAGTAAGGATCAAGGGTCAAAGCCACAGTGCCCTGATAGTATTCCTGTGGGCAAAGATGGATGGTAGTGCTAAGAATAGAAATTAAGGCCGGATATCTTACTACCCTTATGTTAACCCAGTACATAAACACATAGAGTTAGTTCAAATAATCATGCATTATGTTGGCAAATGCGCGTGTTGGTGCAGTCTAGACACAGACACACACATCCCATCACATTTTTACCTGTTTGGTTTTGGTTCAGTTGAACTCTGGTGCGTTTGCCCTTTTAACTTTGTTCGTTTGTGCTGTGAAAGCAAAATGGACCAACAGATTTTATGGTGTGATTTTAGCCCGATTTCAAAAGCCAAACTTCTGTTCAATCTACTGGCAAAGATCTGTTAAGGAACCGATCTTATGAGTGATCTGTAATTTGTGAGTTTAGGGATTTATCCATATCAATCAGAAAATGAAAAGCAGTTAATCAGGGTAGTGTTTTGCTTCTGTCCCACTCCAAGTATTTTGGCAGTTCCTCATTAAAAAGTAGGTGGACCACACAGTAAATATCATTCTGCCTCTTACTGGTTGTCATTATTCATAAAATAACGGTGAGTTGCAGATTTAACTAATAATACTCATTATCAGTGGTTTCTTAGTCAGTTCCTTGTGACACCAGAGAACAGAAATGCATATCACTTGCTGTCAATCACCATAAGATTTCATCACGCGGGTGAAGTAGTGGATGAAAATGCATTGACATTATCTTTTGCATGGAAACGTAGCTAGTGTGAACACGTACAAGACCAGAACTAAAACAGCAACAGTGTATTCTTTTTTTTTATCCTTGTTCCAGACCAAATGAACCAAACTACAGATGTGAAGTGATACATACCAAGGTGTGAAAAGACTTTTATGTTCTGCATAGCCTCGCATTTTAAATACAACTAATTTATTAAATCAATTTACACCAAAAAATGAAGAGCATACATTAAAAGAACATTTTTTAAAAGCAGTTTCGTAATGTGCCACTTGCCTGTGGTGATGTTTCATGGTCTTAGGTTAAACTGGGAGCACAGAAACACAGGCATCTGCGCTGGCTACACATTGAACCAATATTGAAATCTGATGTAAATGGCTTCTATAAAAAGGTGGTGAGTTGTGGTCTGGTAATGATGGTGTGTGGGTCTGGGCTGCATGCTGCTTAACGGAGGCTGCTGGGTTGTAAGATGTTTAGGAAGCTCGCCACATCTGGAGTGGCCACCGGCCAGCTGGCTGGTAGCCTTGAACCTCAAGCAGCACTGTTCTTTTTCTGTTGTTTTTTTTTTTTTTTTTTTCCTTTCTTTTCTCTCAGAATCTTTAACTACTTTTTACTCATCTTTCTCTCACTTCATTCACTGTGTCTTTGGCATCTTGTTTAGCTTTTTATGTCTTTATCTCAATTCACGCTCCGCCCACCACCCACAAACACGCATATCCCAAACACGCACAGTTGCACAGAAACAATAATACTGTGGAACACAGAAAACAGGCATATTGTCAACACTTCCATGCATGCCCCGTGCCCTACCTGCCCCTGTGTAAACTACACACACACACACACACACACACACTTCTGTTTCTATTGTTCTTTATCACACATGGCCTTGAAGATGAAAAAGAAGAAAAAAATAGGAAAGGAAAACTCTTAAGCGTCAAACCTCACACCCAGTCTGCTGTGCGATAAGATTAGATTTATTTCGCCAGCTGTGACAGAGAAAATGGAAGTGGATTATTTAGTAAAAAAATGACAGAATTAAATTAAAACTAGTAGGCGTTATTGTTAAGCAAGGAACAGAGGGGGCTTAAATATATAGGCTCAGCATAGCCCTCAGGCAGTGGATAGCACAATCTCCTCTCCTCTTGTTCTCACCAATGGACTTAAAAACACACGTATAAACAGCCTTCCAGGACCACAAAGCCTGTGTAGAAAATCAGAAAATCATTTCCTCTTCACTCTAGATTTCCTCATGCTCTCTCTTTTCTTCTGTTCTCTCTGTCGTCCCCCTTCTCCCTCAGAGCAAGTACACAGGGGGGCTGCCAGTGCGCATCAATCCAGGGTTGAGCTTGTGCCTTGACGTGAAGAAACACAAAGTGCAGAGATTTGGTGCATAAACATGCGTGCTCTTAAAAAAGGGCTGCAGCGAGCGAGGAGAGGGGAACGGTGCCAAATCCCCCCATTCAGCCTCAGACCAAAAGAGGCAACATCCTGACAGCTTTGAGGTGTAGGGGGACTGGGGGGCGTTTAGGGGATGGAAAGAAGGGGAAGAATGAAAAAGACGGAGAGAGATAGCAACTGGGGGAGTGATTTTAATGGAGAGGGAGGTTGAGTGAGAACATCAGCTCCTGGGGATAAAAACAAAGCTCAGGGAGTCTCAAAGTGATAATCCACTATATTTTCATATCTAAAAACGTTTTGCTATTCTCTATCTGTGATATAAGAAAACTGGGAATCAACTTTTAGTTTGTCCACTTCTGTCAGGGAACAATCAGACACTTTTTAAAGTTACCTCCTTCCCCCACCCCAACCCCACTAAGTATGTTTACATGCAGAAAATAACTTGATTACTTTAAATATATAAATTAACGTAATAGTTCAATTAAAAGTTTCACATGATTTGTAGTTTCCTGATGAGGCGAGAAACACAATCAGTCAGACAGTTGTAAATAAGATGACAGTTTAGGCAGATTATCTAAACCATTTTATTTCGAGGGAAAAGCAAAAACAAGAGCACCCGACATGTCAGTAATTATCCCTCATTGCACAGGAAAACCATAAATGTGAACCAAGTTGAATCAGGAAGTTGGTCTGGAAACTTTGATTGATGTTGAAATTAGCAATATTGCCATTTTCTCCAATCTTAGCAATTACTTTGGTGAATTCAGTGTTATTTCCAATAGGAATGATGGACAAAACTACAAAAATGCCACCGAAGGAATAAAATGGACAACATGCAGTAACCTAGAGGCTTAACAGAAATAGGAATATACTATGAAGAAGTAGGAACTTGGTTGGTGTTTTGAAGCTTTTAGCTTTGTTATGATATACAAAACAATTAAAGCAATACAAGCAGGAACTTTATGCAGGAAGACGATTAGCATTCTGGTTTGTCGCCACTTTAGGGCTCCACCTCTCAGTTGTTATTCAATGATTTCACTGGGAATTGTTCAGCCGATGGTCATCTCAATTGAGGGATTTTTAAATATTTAACCACATTTCTTCTCTCTGCTGTCATTGCACTCTATGCTGCTTTGCAGCTTCACCCCTCAATCACGCTACCACCACCAGCAGTGCCAACAACCCTGTCTATGGCTGCCTAGGGGGATCTCCAATTGGCTGCTATTTTTAGGGCTCTGTCTCTGTAAATCGATATAATCAATGAAACTAAACACCAAACACCAACGTTTTTAATCAATTAAGTTTCTTCTTTCTTGTTCACTTACTTGTGTGAGCAAGACACTAAACCCCACATTGTTCCCAATGAGCAGGCCAGCACCTTGATGTGTGAATGTCTGTGCGTGGGCAAATTTGAAGCATTGTAAAGCACTTTGTCCTATTTTTAGGTTGAAAAGCGCGAAATGAGTGCCGTCCATTTACCGTAGCATGAAAGCCATTTTGTTGCCTCTCCAAGACATTGTAACTGTATCGCATTGCATCAAGTAGCGCGACCTTTGACCTCTAAAGCACATGTGCAGACAGGAGTGAAAGAAACCGGACTATGGTGGACACAGGCTAGTTACATTTATAATGACAGTATTGGAATTGCTATTTTCCTCACCGCCTTCACCATATCTAACTGTCTCACATGTATACACAGGTGGGTTGCTTGGTGGATGAAGTACATGTCCGTATCTTTCTGCTATTCATCCCAGCACTAAAAGCCTTGATGCTCAGTCACTGCTTGGAGCCAACAGATTTGTCCCCCCAGATATTTGATTAAATCTCATTCTTTTCTCTGTGCAGATTGATTTTAGTCCCTCAAAGCCTTTAGTTTGCTGTTAATTGAAGAGAATGGAAGAGTTCAAGGAAGCGTCTCGCTCGTCTGTGTAGCAGTCAGGTAGCAGGACAATTTCAGTGTGTGTGTTTGTATGTAGGTTTCTGCGCTCATGTATAATCACTTTTTTTGTGTACTTCGAAGATGTCTGGACCAGTCTTTTTTGTTGTTGTAAATCATTCACTTTTTATTTATCTTCCCAGGCTAGTGTTTCATTAACCCCGCTGCGACACAGACTCCCTTTCATTCACTCCTCGCATTGTCCGCTCCAGCCACTCGCTCTCTCACAGCACCAAAGATTACTCATAAATAAGTGACACCAGAAACAGTCTATTTTCCCTCAGCCATAATTAACTGACTTGATGTTTTCAAGGAGAGGAGAAAAAAATCCAGCTAATTAGGAATGAGTTAAGATTTGCACAAAGAGCATAGATCGTTAATTAATTTTCTACTCAGCCATTGTCGGGAGAGAAAACAGCTTTGTTTACGGTGCAACGTTTGCCACAGCGGTTAGAGTAGTGCACTGTTGTGGAAGCACGGCAGGGAAAGGTCTCTGACACATTCACACACACACACACTGCAGTCCATCTCCGGTAACCTTGAGCAGCAGCAGAGAAAAACTGAAGTGGTGGACGCAAGACAGGAAAAACTAGTGACCAAGAAAGGCATGACCCCTCATTAGCTCTCTCTTACATTGTGATGTTGAAACAGAGCAAAGCCACTCCCACAATCCCTGAGTTTATTAAATTACATTTTCACAGGATACTAACGTTTACTAAATTCACAGGTGTTCTCGGTACAGTTGCTTAAGTCCAGATTTACAGTTCGTCACTTTGTAACTAAAGGGTCAGTTCACCTGAATCACCTAAAAACCCTGCTTTCTCTGTTACTACTAATGATAGCCATGGAAATAGTTTTGGTTAGATTTGTCCAGATTTTGAAATATATTTCAAATTTCTGCCTCCAACCCAATACAATGGAAATTTGAAACATTGAAAAGTGTCTTTCCTGATATAATGTCCCTGTACTCAAACAGAATTCCTCCATCACTTAAGGGAAGCAGCAGACATTTAGCAGACTACTTTGTCGCTCCTTCACTTTATTGCTTACAGTTAGATGAGAAGACTGATACCACTCTCATATCTATTAGTATGGAGGAAAGAGGGAAACAACTAGCCTAGCTCTAAAGTTCAAAAACATCCCTATCAACACCTCTAAAGCTCACTGATTAAATCGTTATATATATATATATATATATATATATATATATATATATATATATATAGTTTGAATCAAACCCAACCAGACATGTAAAAACGACAACTCTTGAACTGAAAGTATCTGACCATATACTATTATTTTTTGTCATTTGGGTAAACTGACCCTTATATGTAAATCCCTTGCATATAAGTGTACATCTTGACAATGTGATGACTAGGGATCACATCAAATGTGACTTCCCAGTACAGATTCCGAAGGTTACTTCGGAATGATAGCTATAATATCAGCTGTGGGCGGGGGGCTGGGGACATTTAATCTAGTCTAAATTAGTTAGAAGAGGAGGAGAAACTTTCTGCTACAGTTACACCCTCTTACAGCAGCTTGTATCAACCCGGAGCAAATTCATATTTATTTTACATGAAAAATTATGCCTAATTTACAGTGCATTTACCACGACGAGTGGACACTGAAATATGGACAAGCAATTATTCTATTCAAGAACGCCTTTTCAGTTTAAGGATTAACATATAAAAGTGAAACCGGAAGTTGCACTGGAAGTTTATTCAAAACCTTCTAGTGTAGATTCAAAGAGAAATTGTGCATCTAGACAAAACCAAAGAAACTGAGACTGAAATGATGTCTGAAATCACTGATAGTTCAGTTAGGGTTAGGGTCTAGTTCCAATTGTACCTGGAGTGAATCTGGTGTGCACTTTACCTCACATTACTGACACAACCATGGGTTGGTGGTAAAAGTGGCAGAGAGAGCAATTTGTTTGCCTGTCTTTTGGTCTCTACCTGTCCACCTGCCCATTTGTCTGTGCAGTTTTCCTGCCGGGATTGATGGGTTTTGGAGGTGGAACAGACTCTAGATAGGCGCATAGAGACAGAGAGAAAGAGTCGCTTGTAAGTGTAAATGAACACACATGTCTACATCCATGTCAGCGCGTGTCAGTTCAAGTACCACAGGAGAAGAAGGTGTGTGTGTGTGTGTGTGTGTGTGTGTGCGGATGAGAGCGGCCTGAGCCCCTGCCTGTATTAAGAGGGCCCTGGCAGCAAGAGATAGTGGCTCTATCTTAATGGCTTCTGCCGCCTGCCACTCAGCCTTCAGACGGGGTCCTCTGCCTGCACGTGTCTCCCCACGATAAAGCCACTTCACAGGGGCTCGTGCCTCTCCACGCTGGCCTCTCCTCTCTCCTCGTCTCCCAGGAAAGAGGAGAGAGAGCGAGAGAAGAAAAGATGCCAGAGGTATTGATATATGAGCTCACCCTGAGACTGAGTCGAGCAGAGAGTGAGACAGACGGAGAGAAAAAGGAGCATTCACACCACAGGCCTTCATGCTCAATTCTAAATTGTTGATCATATCGGATATTTTTGAAAGACTGTCCTGGGATTTAACCTAGAATATGATATCTATAACATCTGATACAACAATGTCGAAAACATATGTTTGCAGGGTAACAGTAAGACATTGCTACTATTTTTGGATCTATTTTTTCCTCCCCGTTTAACATGCATTTTGGTTTTGTGCACTTGATTTATTGACACTACTCCTGTTTTCCATCTGGCCATCATGTATTAATGCTGGCTCAACAAAGCTGCTGTGGGCGCCAAAGTTATAACTGTCAGGTGAACGATGTAAGCTTTACTCAGTCCACGTGTGCCTTATCCTGAGGGAGCAGCACAAATGATCAGAACACCAGCAGCAGCAGCAAAAGTAATCCATCGTGGATCGGTCCTGAGCTTCTTGATCGGACTTGCTAGCTTGCTTATGGAATACTATCTAAGCACCAGCAGCGCTTGCAATTGAGCAACATGGGCACAGCTGGAGAGCAAGAAAGTGCATGTCTGCTTAAATAGGCCATCTTATTGCAAAGGGTGCATTTGAAATATGTTGTGAGTAGAGTCTTTGCTTCATTGAAGTAGCCATTTGGTAAAGGTGAAAGGATACAAAAACACCACAGCTGTGTCGCCATCACCAGACAGAATATTGATATTGAACAGTTTGCAAAGCACTGGATTATGTTCAGTGAATCAATTGCTGTATTTTTAAATCTGTCAGCGTCAGCATTGAACATTGAGTTCAAACTGCAGTTGACAGAACTGTTAGTGGACCTTGAGTAAAGATTGTCACTTGGCACTCACTTGAACAACTGATCGCGAAACAGCGGTTGACAAAACAAAGCCCTCTAGCTGATGGGAGCAAAGGGGGGAGTCAGGTGGTGGCGTTGCAGAGCAAAGTCCACGTAGGGAGGAGGTCTTAACTAAACATCTGACTTTTACACTGATCTTTACCTAAACCTAACTAAGACATTTTTGTGCCGAAATCTACCCAAACCTTAACATTAAATCATTAAACAACACAAACAAATGATGTCGTCCAGCTGATAGCGGTGTCAGAACAAAAGATGCTTCTATGTGTTATTCTTGAGTGCATTGACCAACAATGTATTTTGTTGACTTGTTCGCTGTTTCCAAGGCCAGGAATAAACTGTCAAACTCAACCTATGAGCCAACATTGACGAAAATTCCTAGAGGTGCTCAGAATAATGGAAAAATTTGAACATTTCCATGACAACTGAACAAACTACATCTGCTGATGAAGACCGTGTGATACGGTCATGGGGTAAAATCCACCCAAACGTCACTCCATCCTTCGCAGCATTACTTTCCACCTCGCTAAAGGGCTCACTTCCTCCTGCATTGGCGATCAATAATCAATTGCAATCAGTCATTCATTATGCAATTGCTGACCGTTATGATCTTGTAGTGAATGGCGACAACAATTGAAATTCTAAAAAACATTGCCCGTTTTTAGCACCGCTCTGTCCTAGAATTTTGATTCACAGCATCACAGCACAGCAATATTCAACAAGCCCAGCTCATTTCTCTCCGATTTAAATGCAAACTATGTCATTTTCTAGATGTGATCTTGCTCTTCCACAGAAAACCCTCTCAGGTCCATAACTACTGATTTGCCACATTGTGTCCGATGTGTCTCTCCACATTTGCATAATGTGGTGTGGGAAATGTTTGTGAAAATGTTTGGGTGATTTGTGTGACTATATGTGTGTGTGTCTTCAGGCTTTGGGATTGTTTACTGCCGTTCTCTCCCTGCCCCTGCTCATGGTCGGCCCCTAATGCACTACAGCTGTTAGGGTCCCGACACAGGGGCCTCCCATCAACGGTTTCATTGTAATGGACTGTGTGTGAGTGTTGTGTGTACATGCTTGCTTCTCCCTGTGTTTTTTTTCCCCCTGTGTTTGTGAATGAGTGTGTGTTCTTGCAGCATTGTACATTTCTGCTGTTCCTTCTGGGTATTTTTTTTTTTCCCCTGTCTCTGTGCGATGGTTCGTTTCAGTGTGTGTTGCATATCCTGTCCTTATACGAGCAGCTTTCTGATACCTTCACCCTCCTTCTTTTCAAAAACACAACTCAGATGGCGGTGGCCTTGTTCATTCATAGTCCTCAGCAGCATGTTTTAACTGCAGACAATGGCTTACACCTGAGAGGTTTGGTTACTACAGAAGAACTCTGTGTCCAGCTTGTTTACATTTCTTCTCCTTCATCCTGTCTTCCTGTGCCTTAAAACACTCTTTCTTTGCAGAATGGCTTCATGGGAACCCTGACCTCAGGTTGATTAATACAATCTCAAGAGAAACTTTTCCGTGCACGAATGCTCAGGTACATTCATTGTTGTGCATTTGCATTATCCTCTGTGTCGCCTGTATCTACTATTTTCCATTATTCCAAGTCAGAATTAATCATGGCTAGGTTCATGGCAAAGTAAATTCTGAAAGCCACTATGAGTCATACCCATTGTGTGAATGGTAATGACATAAGCATCTATTCAAGATATGACAAGGCTCATCTCAATTCTCGCAGCTGTCTGTAGCTGGGGGGTGGCGGTAGGGGAGGGGAAGGGGTGTGCCCAGGTCAGTGCCACTCCGTTATGTTGACCGATTGCTACCGACTCAGCCGCATAATGGAGAAATTAAGTTCCTGTAATGTACAAATGAGGTTATCATTGGTTTTGCAGCTGTTTACGGGGTCAAGGAGAGATGCCGTTTCCAATCGAGGCTCAATTTAGTCAGGGAATGCGATTAGATTTAGCCCTCCCAGTGTATTCTCTCCGTTTGACCATGAATTAGATTAGGTAAATAGAAAACTAATTCTACTGATTGTTGTTGACATTGACATGTTCATATTGCTGTCTTATAGAGAGCGGTGGGGAGGGGATGTGTGCTTTGCCTGTGTGTACATTTACATATAATGTACATAGTAGTATAAATTCTAGCAATGTAAAGGTGGGAATTTATATATTTGTTAACTGTGTGTGAATGTATTTCTGCGTGTGTGAGGGAGTGCGACTATGGGAGAAACAGAGAGAGAGAGAGATGTTTTCCTACAGTGAAAATTTGGATGGGGTCACATCCATGCAAGTTGATCTCTAAGCTTCACTTCCTCTACCTGTTGCTTATATTTAAAAGAAAACTTACAGCATGCTCTGTGGTCCAAAACGTACAAAAAGAATTACAGCACATCCCCACTGCCTCTTTGTCAGGTGTAGCAGGTCTTTGAATACATATAACATCAGACATCAGCTAAGTTTTAAGAGTTTGTATTCGAGAATCGTAGTGATTGTATTTTACAAAAAGATTCTGTAAAAAGAATACATCTATTCATTGATTGATGGTTTGAGGCAGGTTATGTAGGTGGGATGATGGATTTAAGGATTATTTGACATCTGTGTTGAGTGCTGGGGCGAGATTTCCTTCTTCCTTTAACATCTAGTTTTCCACATTTATTTCCCCTTAAGTAGCTTTAGAAAAAATCAGCTTATAACACAATGTCTGACACTATCATATTTTGTATCTCCTTGTTCTAAATATTCGTATGATGTCTACCCTGAGTGAAATATTTAAACCAAAGATCATTTGATCATCATTTTATACACATTTCCCTAAAATTCAGCCTGACATATAAGGTATCTCTGCAAACTTTGAGATTTCCACTAGAATTAAAGATAAATGTCTGGGACACTTGTTGGTCAGTGGTTTAAGAAGTACACAAAATAAATAACAATCCACAGTAACTTTGCTTTCTTTGCTCTTGAAAGACTGCACAGTATGTGCATGCTGTGTGTGTGAGAGAGAGTGTACAGTATATGTGTGCTTGTCTACAGTAGGTACAGTGACAGGGTTTGCTTTCTCTCCCTCTTCCCGTGTGTGTGTGTGTGTGTGTGTGTGTGTGTGTGTGTGTGTGTGTGTGTATGTCAGTGTCTGAGTGTGTGTGTTAAAGTATCACAGAAGTGGCAGTCTGTCAGCCCTGCTTTTCTCTGCGCTCTCCAGAACAATAGCTGAATTGGCCGTATGTGTGACATGTAGACCACACACCCCTAATAGTGACTGACAGCACTAAGGGGTGAAAGCAGCATGCACCACTCTCTCTCACACACACACAAAACACACCCACACACACACACACACACACACACACATAGTACCTACACCTGAGGACACAATGGGTGTGGGTGATTGGTGAAGGTTTCCGTCAGTTTGTATATGTGTATTTTGTGATTGTGTTTGTGTGGGTGCGTGTGCGTGTGTGTGTGTGTGTGTGTGTGTGTTCATTCATGCATGTGAGCCTCAGCATATGTTCTGTTGAAAGTGTTCAGCTGTCTTCTTGTAATAAAACGGTTCCATGTCGCAGAATCAAATGTCTGCTCCTCACTGCATCAAAACAAAGGAAAAATAAACTGAAATTGAAATCTGTTAAACCATACTATGGCCATGGGAAAAAATAGATTCTGATTGGCTGGAGGATGCGCATTGAAATACCATCAGCAGTACTCGTCCTTGCCATTATTCTGCATTAATACTTAAAGTCAAAGGAAAGTCATATTAACGCTCATTCTTTTAAACTAATGGCTACAAATCTAACAATAACTCTGTTTGAACATTGGACTGTGAAAGGAAGGAAGAAATGGCAAAAATGTCAATAAAGTTTCTATTTTCTTTTATTGAAAACATGAATTCAAGTTTATTAGATTATTATTATGACCATAATGATAATGAGAACATAATACTAACATGTAGAGATGCATTATTAATATTGTTTTAGTGCATCAGAAATGTAACCTTTTTGAACAGTGTAGCAGTACCTTCTATTAATCTTGTTTCAAGGTTTGTTTTACATGTACGGTTCTGTCAGCGAAGCCAATCATGTGAAAAGCATGATGTGTGTCAAAGTGGAGCACAAAACAGCTTCACTTTACTGACATGGTGGAACCAAAGGGACAGTAAAAGAGGCTGGAACAACACAAGTTAACCAATTAAGCACGGGTGAGTCCAAGGCATTCCAAATATGCAGTAAAAAGTATTACTTTTAGCTTCTCTTTTCTTTGTTGGGACCGTGAAAGCTGTAAGGTACGTTAACACTTGTAGTAGAAGTTTCCAGGCTGCACTTGGAAATGTGTTATTATACGGTCCCACAACATTGTGCAGCGTTGTGTGCCTGGAACACTGTGTTAGTGCAGTATTTCAGTAATCCAATAAC
Organism: Lateolabrax maculatus; assembly: GCA_031216445.1. Classification (NCBI taxonomy): domain Eukaryota; kingdom Metazoa; phylum Chordata; class Actinopteri; order Acropomatiformes; family Lateolabracidae; genus Lateolabrax; species Lateolabrax maculatus. The sequence goes on from CM062211.1 coordinate 6,824,870, forward strand.
TGCTGTAATCACCTGTTTTATTTGTAATGGAATTACAACATTCGTCACAAGCTAAAGCGATCTGAAACACACGTTTTGAATGTGTAACTGTATTGTAATACAGGGCTCATGCAAGTACACAGAGTAAAGGTACACACAGTCCTCTTTCTGATTCAGTTCAGTTACAATATAGGTAATGTCATTACCCCTCCTGAAAAAGTTTAAGGACAAATTGAAAATAAGAAGCAGTTACTTGAGAAAATATGAAACTTTGAATAAACATGTTAATGTTTAAAACTCCTACTGTTACAATGTTAAAATACAGTTGACCATGTTCATGTAAACTAACTTTGAACCACATTAATGACTCATAAAACAGCCAATCAAGACAAAATAGTTCTATAGTCCATTTGTTAATTCTGTATTCTTTGTCAGTATTTGCTGCTCCTCTCTCTTTTATATGAATGTAAGTTGAATGTCTTTGGGTTTTGAACTTTTGGTCGGACAAAAAATCAATTTCACAACATCCCCTAGTTACGTCCATAAACCAAACATAATAAAAAATCTGAATCTGCCAGAAAACTTCAATATGAAGTATTTATCTCCTAATTTAATGTTGTTTATGCACAAAACGTTCTGTTTATGGTAAAGGGAATTGTTACTTTTAAAACCTGCATTACAGTTAACATCCCACTGAGACGAGCCATGTGGCATGAAACGGTATGAGAACAGAGAAAATTCAAAGTTCACTGTTGTTCACTTAACATTGATTTATTCCCTTCATGTTGCATAATAAAGTGCACGAGGGCTTGCAGTGGTCTCATCACTCTGAAGTGTGTCTACATGATCTGTGACTGTTGTCTGAGTGTGTGTGTGTGTGTGTGTGTGTGAGAGAGAGAGAGAGAGAGAGAGAGAGAGAGAGATGGACTTGAGGAGTGGGGCAACACTGCTGTGCATTTCCACTCAGGGAGTGATGAGCCCTCTGGCCAAATAGCCCCACCCCTTTGCTCTTTCTCTCTCTCTCTCTCTCTCTCTCTCTCTCTCTCTCTCTCACACACACACTCACACACACACACACACACACACACACACACTGAGTGAAAGAAAAAAAGGGCTGCTGGCCCTTTAAGAGCTGAGCCTAGATCTCAAAGCTTACAGCGAGGGAGGGAGAAGAGGAGGGACAGAGGCAGAGAGAGAGAGAGAGAGAGAGAGAGAGAGTGAGGGAGGGTGTTAGGCTGAAAGTGTGTGAGTAGAGAGACAGAGAGGAACACAGAGAGAGAGAGAGAGAGTGAGAGAGAATCAGCAGTGTGTGTGAGAGGTTGAAGGATCACTTGTATCCCGTCTTGTTTTGGGGAGACTAACCTTGTTCATCTGTGCATTGTGGGACTGTTTTATGTTGTTGTTGTCGAGAGAGACGGACCCTTACTCCAGCATGCTCACTGAGCCTGAGCTACCTCAGGAGTGTAACAGGTACGTGACGCTTTCTCTCACACACACACACACACACACACACACACACGCACATACACTCAAATACACACACACACACACACACACACACATTCACGTACAGATGACAGAGACGGGGGGACAGGGATAGGGAGGGGAAGGTTCCGGGAGTATAGGAGTAGAAAGTAGAAAGGCATGTGTGTGAAGAGAAGACTCGGTGTGTGTGTGTGTGTGTGTGTGTGTGTGTGTGTGTGTGTGAAGCATGTGAACTATCTCAGCGAGTCGGCTGAGTTTCAGGCTGGAGAGTGTGTGTGTGTGACAGATGAGGAGAGTTGATGATTTACTCCCATGCTTTTGGGAGAGATACCATATGCAAAGCGGTGGCAAAGCAGGTTTTATATGTATGTGAGCGAGTGTGTGTGTGTGCGTGTGTTCACGCATGTTTGTCTCAGCTGTAACAGAAGAGACTCTCTGTTCTGTAGTTGGGTTATTCAATTCAATACCTCCATAGACAAACTGCTTAAAACAGTGTTGGGGTGTGTGTGTGTGTGTGTGTGTGTGTGTGTGTGTGAAAGAGAGAAAAAGAGACACTTTGAGAGACGTTTGTGTGTGTGTGTTTGAGTGTCAAAGTCCTCTCATCATCGCATCTACACTGCCCACAACTACTTTATTTACTTCTGCTTTACACAATAGCTATTTATATTTATGTCTCTTTCTGTAACAGCCTGACATATTAAGGTGACATCAACAAGTCCAAAATATATGGAGACTTTTTTCATTTCAAAACGCACACACACAAAAAAAAGTCAAGAAACAGCCCAAATAAATCATTTCCTCCGTCTGAATTTGTTTACACCCTGTCTTTTAAGAATTTACTTATTTGCGATTTATTTTTCACTTAATCCAAATTCAATACATGCAAACCCTCAGTAATCCTATTGTCAATCTGCATGGTGTTGTTTTTTTTTTTTTTTTTCTTGCCTTATGCTAATGTTAATCTCACTGTGCTCCTCTGATGTCTGTGCGGGCCTTTGCTACATTCAGAGGTGCAAACCCTCTAACCTTGCCCTTCTCCAATACTGTCAACACAAGTGGCTTTTGCCTGTGAAATAATGGCTGTTTGATGCTAATGCCGTGAGAGACAGATTATGTTATAATACCCGGCGTACTAACACACACACATACGCAAACACACACGCCTCTCTCTCCCTTCCCTGACTTTTATTGCATTAAAGTAGCGCTCTGTTTTGCCCGATGAAACTAATCTTTTGTTCCGCGATAAACTGGGGTCGGTGGGGTTGTGTGTGTGTGTGTGTAGGGGGGGGGATTTCAGGGGCCTCTTGAATTAAGAACACATTTAGATGTGGCAAAAATGTGTTTTTAATAAACCGTTCAATCCGGCAAAGTGGTTGAGGAGAGAAAAAAAAAAGATAACAACAGCTAGGAGGAATTAAAAATTTAAAGGATTACACAGAAAAGCAGAATGTATGGAGATAAATGCAGGGATTACAATGACTTAGGAGGAGAGCGCTTAAAACTCTTGCTTTCCAGTAATGCACTCCATCACTGTGGCTCTGGCCGTGTGTGTTTATATGTGTGGTATGTGTATGTGTGTGTGTGTGTGTGTTCATATGTGAGTGAGAGAGAGGGGTATCTTCCTTTTCCGTGTGTGTGCGTGTGTGTGTGTTTTGAGTGTGTGTGTTGAGCGCTATAGTCTCTCGGCGGAGCAGAGTGTGTGTGAGTTGCCAGTGTGTGTGCGCTCCAGCCTCGGTGGTCGCGATGCTCTCCGTTCCTGCGTCTCTGTAAGTGTCCGCTCGCCTCCTTCACCCATGCTTCTGCTTCTTCTTCATCTTTTCAGTGCACTTCCTCTTCTTTTCAACACTTCTTCCCCTTTTCTTCTTCTTCTTCTCTTCCTCTTAAATCTTATTGTTGTTATAATTCACTTGAGTCACTTTTGATTGAAAATAGCAGATGAACAAGACTTTGTCAGAGTTCATAGAAGAAGGAAATATAACTTTGTTATTGGTCATTTCTAAAATGTTAATTGTTGCTGAATATGAGTTATGCTTTTATACATTTTTATTTTAAGCCAACAAAAGGTTTTTGTCTCTTCTTGTTTATCTGTTAAAAATGCACTTAATGGTTTTGAGAAAGCTTGAATATTCAGTGATTTATATTATTTTGTACTCAAATTTGATATTCTAATTATGCCTTTTATGATTTGAACAATTTTTTGGGTTCTCCTGGCGCTCGGCTGTGTATCAAAATTTCCAGTCGAAGCTTAAAATAGTGGAAACAGACTGCCTTCGCTAACACGGCCTCATCTGTTCGCACAAACAGAACAGAATATATACATAGGGAGAAACGGAGAAAGCCAAAGCAACCAAAAGACAGAGAGAAAAGACATTTGCCTATTGAAGCAGTGGATATAGACATGAAGGGAAAGAAAACGATGTGGTCAAACTGACACATTCCTAGCTGATGGACAGAGGGAGAAGAAGAACAAGAAGCAGGGTCAAAGAAAAGTAAGAGTGCCAGAGATTAAGGGGGGAGGTGGGGGGTTTAGGAGGTGAAGGAGGAGGAGGGAGGAGAGGAAGGCAGTGTTGGATTTTCACACCCCTCCATTTGTCCCCTCCGTTTATTGGGGTGTTTGTGTCAGTGCGTTTGAAGGGGGTGGGGGTTGGGGGGGGGGCATCCAGCAGTGGATGTGTCAACACTTTGAACGGTTTAAGCAGGACACACTCTGATACAATCTGACATTACTGCCGTCGCACTCAGCAGCAAGGACGGTGTCAGCAGCCCGAGGGATTTCACTTAATTTCATTGAGACAAACAGTTTTTATAAATTATTAGTTAATATGATTTATTTCCAGCGGTGAAAAGTAAATAAGTACATTTAGTGAAGAACGGTACGTTAGAATGATTTTAAGGTACTTTACTTGAGTATTTCCATCTATCAGGAAAATGTTGTACTACCAGCTGTGTTTGAAAGATATAATTACTACAGTTAGTTAGTTACTTTGAAGAATTTTTCATACAAAATAATCATCAATGTATAAAATATGGTGTGACATTACAGATTGAACTACCCATTAGTATATGAAGTTGTCTCCACATTGAGCACCTACACTACAACAGTAAGATGCTGCTCATATTTATTAATGTACATGTATAATAATAAAAACATTATGAAAAAGGCTATTTTGCACAATGAGTAAGTTTACCTTTAAAAGTTTTAGTTTATGTTATGCTGATGATACTTTTACTAAAGTAAAATTTTGAATGCAGGAGTTTAACATCTAATTGGGTATTTTTTTTTATTTTTTAAAGTGTGGTGCTACTTTAACTAAATATGAATTAATCTACCACAACTGTTTATTTGTATTTATTTGAATAATTATTGACTTTTATTTTGTAATTATAGAGGTATGGACAGTTTTTACGAAGAGAAATTCTTGTGGCTGATGATAAAAACTTGTTTCCAATTTAAGTGAGCAGTACTGCTTCCAGTGTCTCTGTACTTCATTTAAAAGGGCGAGATTAAAGTGGTGTGTGTGTTTGAGGAAAGGGAGAATGTGTGTGTCTGTGAAGGAGAGAGAGAGCGAGCAGAGTAATTGAGTAGAGTGTCCGTGCTTTGCAAACTAATGCGCTATTCTGCCCCTCTCTTCCCCTGTGGCCCTGTCCCGGCCTCTCTCTCTCTCTCTCTCTCTCTCTCTCTCTCTCTCTCTCTCTCTCTCTCTCTCTCCCTCTCTCTCTCTCTCCCTGCCTCTCTCTCTCCCACCACCACCTCGGACTGGAGGCCATTGTCTGGGCCATATTGTCTGTCCCCAGAGAGCCTTGATAACCGTGTCTCCATCCAGGGAGCGAGAGGGGGGCAAAAAGAAAGAAAAGAAAAGGAAAGAAAGAACGACAGACAGAAAAATACCAGAGGAGAATGCTAAAGCCCCCCCACCTCCTCCCCCTGCTCCCCACTTCCTCCCCTCTCTCAGCACACTCCCACCCCTCCACCCCCTCACCCCTCCAACTCTCTCCCACCACGACCTCCCACCCCGGTGCGATCAGCTGACCCTCTCTGATAGCCAGTAGAAGAAAGGGAAGGGGAATATCAGGCCGCATTTGTTCTTGTTGTTGTTTATGGATGAGGGAGGAGGAGGCGGTCTGGGATAAAGACTGAAGGAGTGTTCGAAGTGACTGGGAAAGAGAGAGACAGTGTGTGTGTGTGTGTGTGTGTGTGTGTGTGTGTGTTGGTCCCTACAGACTAACTAGAGTCTGGTCATATGACATCAGGTCACAGGGTAAGGGTCAAAGGTCAGATGGAGGTATGGCATCATCAGAGGGGGCAGGAAAACTCCAGCGGCATGCGTGTGTGTGTGTGTGTGTGTGTGTGTGTGTGTGTGTGTGTGTGTGTTCATCCAGGATTTTACACTTCAAACTTCTTCTTCTTCTTCAGCCATCCATCACTCCCGGCAGCTTGTCTTACACTAATCCCAATATGTTGCGCGCTCTCTCTCTCTCTCTCTCTCTCTCTCTCTCTCTCTCACACTCACACACACACACACACACACACACACACTGTTTACCATGCTTCCAATCTACAATAGGAGACAGTGTTAAAGGCTTGGAGCTCCCTCACAGAGTGCTACAATGAAACCTCTGTCTTTCCAGGTAGTGGGGTTGGGGGGGAGATGGGGAGGAGGGGCTGAAGGGGGGAGGTCAGAGGAAAAAGGAGGAGACCATTTGGGCTGAGGTGGGAGAGTTTCAAAGTGCGGGACGAAAGAAAGAGGCCAGCTGGGATTGTGTGTGCGAGTATTTGTGTGTTGTCATTTATGTGAGAGAATGAGCTCGCATTTGTGTGTGTGTGTGTGTGTGTGTGTGTGTGTGAGCGTGTCTCTGTGTCTGGTTTACAGGGGCAGGCCAAGTCGCTGACAGTGAGACAAATGTTGTGACTCCTTTATGGATTGCTTAACAAATGCAGCACAAATAGTGGCCTGGCACAACAATGGAAAAACACTGTCCCTCGCTCAATAAACATTATGCACGTCTCCCCCTCGCAAAACACCAGGGGAGCGGGTGTTTTTGTCCACCGGATGCACTTTTCCTCTCTCTGTCTTTTCACCCTCCTTTCCTCCCCCAACTCTTTCCTTCTGCCTCTCTTCTTCCTTTTTCTATAGCAACACTCAAGATTTTCCCACGAGCTGCCTTCGCTTGGCCATAAACCCACCAAAAGTTGATAGAGAGAGAGATAGATAGATTTCTTCCCTGTTCTTTACCTCCATTTCTCCCTCTGCCCTTAATCTTTTCTCCATCCCTTCTTCCGTGCTAAAATGTCAGTGACGATCAGATTGTCTGGTGACTCAGTGAAAAGACATAAATAAGGTTTTAAAGAGGGGGAAAAAACTGAAAACATGACGAGGAAAGTATGTGGAGCAGTGCCTTGCTGGTGACTAAAGTTTTGGGTGGATGAATGGACAAGAGAGGTAGACAGACAGACACAGAGAGAGAGAGAGAGAGAGAGAGGGGTAGACCCAAAGGCCACATGAGTTAGCCCACGTCTTTTGCGCCCACCCCCTTTGCGCTCTCTACACACACACCCATACACACCACATGACTCTACAGCGTGTGTGTGTGTGTGTGTGTGATTACCGGCGGTGACATTAGGTTGTGTGTTATTGCCTTTTGTGGTTAATCTGGACAGGAAACACGGTTTGGGCTGTCGGCCGCCGATTTAGGGCACCTCACAGAGGATGCTTTGTGCGTGTGAGGCTGAGTCCGTGTGCGTAAGGGTGTGTCTTTGTGAATATGAGTGTGTGAGCATACACAGGCAGGAGCTGTGTTCACATTTTCTCCCTGTTACACACCATTTACTTCAGTAGAGAAAGTCATCAGGGAAAGTCCAGCACGCATTTTACATCATTTTAAATCAATACTACCAAGCAGAAAATTTTTAGTTTACGATGTTATGGTGCAGTTACACTTCATGCCAAAACATCCTTGGAAATTGTTTTTAAATTTGTATTTGGCTTATGGATATTTGTTTTGGCTCTCTTTAACACCTTTTCTATATAAAAGTGTTTGAGAGAAATGTAAAAAATGTAAACTTGAGCGCTTAGAAGTTCTTAACGCCTGCTCATAAAGTCTAAAACACAAACTCTATTGTTTTTCTAGAATATACAACTCTAACAGAGCCACACCAAGGGAAAAAGGAATATCACTGACTCCCTCCTCCAGGTCCTCCCTCCGTTAATCCTTATCCCTCAATCTCAGCCCTTCCTCTGTGTTGCTGCCCCACTCTTCCCACTGTTCAAAAGGACAGCCTATAAATAGATATTAGGCAATATCCTTAAGAGTCTGCACAGAGAAGAAGGGAGAGAAGGAGGGAGGGATGGAGCGACATTCTTACAAACAGCTGATTGTGTAAAGAGGGAACACTAAGTAAGACAACACCGGGTGGGAGAGAGAGAGGCGCAGGAAGACAGAAAGGGAAAGAGCAGGGGGACAGACGATGTTAAAATAAGTTCAACAGTGTGTGACAGAGAGATAGAGACAGCGAGAGAAGGAGAAATCGTTTTGAAAGCTGAGACATGGAAAAGGGAATGCAGCGAGAGAGAAAAAGAGAGGGAAAAAAAAACGATGGCAATAAAGCAAGTGATAGCGCGACACAGGGGGAAACATTTGTTTAAATTCCCGCCTGAGGTGTCATACGGATGTAAATGTTGCGGTCGGCTCCTCGGAGGCAAAACGCCCTGGGCGCCTTATCTAAAAGGCACATTCCGCTCAACTATTTTGATATGCCCTTCCATTCCCTCAGAGAACAATTTCAAAGATAGCTCGCATTTCCGCGCAAATAGAACCGCACCTGAGTGACAGGCAGGCAGTTCTTAGCAGTCACAAGGTGGCGGGAAAAAAACCCCACAAATGTCACTTTGACTCTCGACAGCACTTTGGAATTAGCCGGCGTGCTTATTTTTACTGTAGACGATGGATTCGACTGACTGTGCGGCGTGTTTGTGTAGTGGTTGAAATAATGGGTTGTAATATAAAAAGAGGCTGAGCGCATACATACAATGCACACACTCACACACACACACACACACACACACACACACACACACACACACACGCAAGTATATGCAGAAGCACACACACTTCACTGTGGAATTCTCCAGAGGAGGCTCCCACGCTCCCTGAAAGCTTGTTCTGAGTAGAGGAGTTAACAAGAGCAGTTAGCACCATGATAATGTTAGCAGCCAGACACACAGAGCGAGAGAGCCGGGCGTGTGTGTGTGTGTGTGTGTGTGTGTGTGTGTAAGTGTGTGTATGATCGCCTGTGACATTTCTGCGATGGCTGCTTTGTCTTTCCCTCACTCTTCAATAAAGCCCAATCAAATCTTTGCCCCCATTTTGCTTGATTTATTTATGATTTATGTGTGCGCGCCTTCACTTGCGCGTGCCTAAACTCGCCGCCGCTGACGTGCCAACATGAAATGGACGCGTTGATTACAGTACGCGAAGGCCAGGAGACGGTTAACCACCGCTGATGGCGATTATTCGGCCCGTTAATGGACGTACGTCGCTGTCCGATTAGTGACTTAGCAGCAGTGGACATATGTGATATGAGAGGGACTTAACTGAGGAGCCGCTAATCATCAAAAAGCCAAGGGGAAGTGGTGCTCTAATCTCAGCTTAGCGCTCTCACCGTGTGCACGGTTGTGTGTGTGTGTGTGTGTGTGTGTGTGTGTGTGTGTGTGTGTGGTTCCTGCAAGGGAAATGAGAGTTTGGAGGGCAGCAGAGACTACAAGCAGATTGGAGCATTCATTTTATTTGTAAATCAAAAAAGGCACTGCAATATTGTTGCACTGGTGTTATGTCATTTGAAATATTACTGTGCTGCTTTGTGGAAAAGGCCAGCAGCATTTGTGTATGTATTAAGCGCGTTAATGACTTTGTTTGGTGTAAGGTGTTCGATTTTTGGAATTTGTCGGAGGGTGGAAAATTATGCTAATATTCTCTAATTATGACCTGGACGACGCTGCCAATTTGTCGACTTAATAAAACCTCATCTTTGTTAATCCTCTCATCGCTCCGCGCTTTCAATCGGCTTCCTCCAGGTCTCCTCCAGGTCTCCTCCAGGTCTCCGCCGGCGTGACAGCCCTGCCAAACTTTAAATGAAGTAGCCGGCGTAACCTGCACACCCGCCGTGCCCAATTGTATAGTAATTCGACTTCAAAGGCGAACGGGAGGGAGAGAGGGATTTTATAGCCGGAGAGGAGCTGTGAACGGCCTCCCCATTCATAGACACCCACCTCTGAGGAAGTAGTAGCAGAGTTGGGGAGGGGGGTGCACGGGTTTAAGGAGGAGTGGAGGGAGAAGGAGAGCAAAAAACAGCAAAAACTATGATGAAATGTTTGCCACTGAGTTATTTTCTTTAGAAGAGTGAAGCGCTCCCTTTGGCCCGCAGAGTTTTTGGATACCTGTGTTGTTTTCGGTGTTAATGTGTAACTGTTCTTGTCTATGGATTGTTTTTCCATCTAGATGTGTCAGTGCGGCTCCTGCGGTTAAATGATGGCTAGTAAACAAAAACAAAATCCTCACATGCTATTTCGATTAAGATTAAGATTTTTCTATAGCTGAGCCAAAGTGCCAAATAAGAGAGGTGAGAGGATTCAGAGCTGACCCCAGGTCTTTGTGCATGGTTATGGCTAGGAAGAGGTGTGCAGAGGACACAAGGGAAGGTGTGTGTGCGTCTGAAACAAAAGGCCTCAGTGTGAGAGAGTGAAAGGAGGTAAAGTAAATAGGCAGTGATGAAGACAGACCTGCAGTGTTAGGGCCTCTGTTCTATGTATGCCCACGTGTGTGTGTGTGTGTGTGTGTGTGTGTGTGTGTCAGTGTGTGCGTGTGCGTGCCGCGTGGCTCAAAGCCCCGTAGTTTGTACAGCTGGGCCCGTCGCTGGGCTCATTGGGTGGTGTGTGGAAAAAAACACACACACAGACTCCACCACAAGTCAATTTCAGTTCTGATACCTATTGGTTTTAATGATAGCAGTGTGCAGTGTTATCTCTTAAGTCTTTTGTCATCGAAACAAATACAAAGTCTTTATTGGTCATTTATGGCCCCAGCTTTTGCTGAGCAAGCCCACGAAGATAGACCGTGCAGGAGAAACAGATAAAGAAATCACCTCCTAGAACCGTCTTTGTGTGTTTGTGCGTTTTGTCTTGTGTACACATTGTCCCACATGAAACCACTGACTAAGTAACATCACAGCATTATTGTAACCGATAGAATGTGATTAAGTGATTGTAACCATGATGGAAGTGTACAAAAAAGTCAAGTTGTGAGATTGCAGTTTTGCACAGCTTAATTTAATAGCCAAAGCTGGATATTTCTGTAGTGGTGATTTTAGTGATTTTCTGATTTAACTTCAAAAAGTATTACATGGGTCCCTCATAAGTGGATCAAATCGTTCAGCCATTAAAAGCTCTGCGGAGCCCATTGAAACTCAAAAAACGCAAGTAGACAAAGATGCCTTTCTGTGTCCCTGAAAATTTGACATTTTGCTGATAAAAATGTTCTCAGCTATATGCAAATGATAACACCAATTTGTAAATTGGTTTCAATTATTAGATTATCTATGAGGTCTATGAATCTTGCAGTAAAAATCTTCCAAAAACAATTAAAGGTAATTAAATAACATCACTATGGTGGAGAGTTAGTTTTTCATGGTATTACTGGAGCAGAGTTTATTTGATTTGACCGTAACCTTCCCCGCAATGTGATAACGCCGCATGTTGTGTTTCTTAGCATGGTGCTTTCCTCATCCCCTTCAGTGAGCAGCACTCAATATTGTTTTCCTTCCCACTGTCATAAGGTAAATAAGCAATGAATTAGTGGCAGTAGCTACTCCTAGGAACAATGCCAGATGTACAGTCCAGAGGAAATCCAATAGAGTCAAGAGTGTAATCAGTTTACCGGAGACAAGCAGCGAGAGAGGGGAAGAATTTAAGAGAAAAGGCCGGAGAGGAAAACGGAGCAAATCAGAGACAGACGAGGTATGGATGGAGGGTGAAGACATGATGATGTAGCTATTGGAAAAAGCAGGAGAGTGAAAGATTGTTGAGGGAAGGGGGAAAGAAAGAATCGGCGGACTTTGAGAGTCAGACGCCTGTTGCTTATTTCTTGTTTTCTCGCCGCTTACCATCACACGCACCCCCTCGCCTCAAGTTTTCACAGTCCCTCCATCCCTCCATCCCTGTCATGTGTTGCCTCTGTGCGACTGAGCGTTAGCAGCCTATTACCCGGGGTCATAGTCGCAGTGGCTTCAAGGCTGACAAGTGCATCTGAAAGCACTCAGGCGATGCTGAGAACCACATTAAATTCTATTATTGCCGCATAGTCACTGCATCCCCATTCAGCTGAAGTACAGGGAGGCAAATTTACCTTGTGAGAGACAGAGTTCACCTAATAGATGTGGCTTTATATCCTTTCCTTCTTTTCAAGGGAACAAAGCCACGGTAACAAATGCAAACAGCGGGGCCCTCGTGTTGCAAGCTATTTTCCTCCAGTTCCTCTATTGTCCCGAGGTTTTCATAAACACATATTATTGTCACTGTGCATATTGCTCTCACTCTCTCACTCTCTGTCTCTCTTTTTTTTTCTTTTTTCTCATTGCCACTCTGTGTGTCTCTATGAAAGCCCATTGTCAAGACATTGGTCATTTCCTCCACAATGCCAGTGCAAGCGGGCTCCATTTTGCAGTAATGGCCCCCGTCTTTTGAAAAACGGAGAGCGTTGAATGGCCCCTCACGGTAAACATACTGTAAGTCCTGAGAGTGTGTTTGAAGGTCTGCCAAGGAGCTGGGTGTTCACAAACCGGCTGAAGGGGATATTGTGTGGAGATGCGCTGCGAGAGCTCTGTCAACTGAATGTGCGACCAAATGAATAAAAAAAAAAATTCCATGGATAAGGGACGAAAGAGAATTGGTGCAAGTTGATGAGCTGAAGGGGATTTGGTGATAACCTGGTGGAAGGAAAATGTCTTTACGCAAGCTTTTTTTTTTTTACAGTAAACACACAGCAAAGTGGGTAAAAATTGTGAAGTTGGATCAGACTATCCAGGAGTTTACAGGAACTAGTTTTATCCACAGGAACATCCACACGTTCTGTTGCCACCATCATACAACTCCAGTCGTCAACCCGTTATATCATCCTTTGAATATTGCTCACTCTCCCTCCTGTTTTTCCTTCTCTCTTTCTATCTCCCTTCTCTCTTTTTTTTTTCCAGGATGTCTTCCAAGCGACCAGCTTCTCCATATGGGGGGACAGATGGAGAGGTAACCATGGCAACCAGCAGACAGCGAATGGAGGATGAGGAGAGTGAGGGACTGGGCGGTGTCATCCACCTCCCCCTGGCCTCCTACTGCGGCAAGGTGTCCCCTCGCTCACCCCCCAACCGCAACTTGGACAGCCCCCCCAACACGGTAAGGACAGCTTCCGGTTTTTGCATCCGATCTATCTGGCTTTTTGTTTCTCAGGGTGAAAGCACCCACCTATGGGTGATGGCGTCCTTGAGTGCTGACTCAGGGTCACGCTATGTAACAGGTGCAACATTTCGGTGCAGAAGTTTCCAACTGGGATGACCCACAATGTGTGTTCGACACACCAGACTAGTCACATTACTTTTGTCTCATTTCGGAAACTTTGTCCCTGTTGAAAACTTAAAAAAAACAAACAGGCTTTATATTGTCTCTATAAGAAAAAGACTGCTAAGAATGATAGATACAATCTCCGAGTACAATTTACCACTTTCTATTAGTCCTTCTTGGTCCATTGCACACAGCTCTGTCAAAAATCGCACTTGTTGGAGTCATAACTCAGTCAAATCTGAACGCGCCGACATGATTCACATATTTTTAGATTCAGTTTGACTTACACTTTCCAAGGATATCAATATCTTGTCCTTGATCAAGAGTAAAAAATTTAAAAATCCTCTTAGAAAAAAATAAATAATCCATCAAGTTTTCTTCAAAGCAATCCAGTGATAGCAGTCTGCACATCCGGCAAACAAGAACAGCTAATAGATAATTCTGCATACTTTGAATGGTGCCACGTTGCCAAAATGTAAACAAATATAAGCTCAAAAATGCATACAGCGTAACTCACTGGATTCATAGCTACATTATGGTTCTTATTTACATCTCCCAAAGCATTATGGGAGCTGTACTTCCGAAGCTTAAAGCATGAGTATGCCCCAAATACAGTTAAAACACTACTTGCAAATTAATGTAATTTCTGCGATCCCAATTTATTTTGAAAATAACAATATACAGTAAGGCATGCCTGGCTTGACATGTAGTGAAAACCAGGCAAGTCGAGGGTGTAAGTTACCTGCTTGCGTCTCTGGCTTTGCCCGTATGTGTTTAAGAGGCTCAAGGTTGAAAGTCACCCTTAGTGCACAGACCCAAGATCAGATTATACTCATGGTAATCTTGACCTGCAGCATTACATGGGGATAGTCAGCACTGTGGGCAAGTGTAACCCTTTGTCTTTATACAGGCTTTTTAAATTCTCTGGAAGTCTTTTCTGGAGTAGGTAGCACCTATGTGACAGTAAATTACAACCTTTTCTAAAGGTTTTTTTTTTTTTTTGTAGATGTATTCAGCTAGAAATTAAAGTTATTGACCTTGTTTATCTGTCGTCTTCTGAAATGGGTATGTAATGTAGTTTCTGGAAAGAAACATGTTCAAAATAATTTGTATTGTGTTGCTTTTATGGAATGTCCAGTAATTTCTAGACAAGTAAACAGTAATATTTCTGCATTTTGAAAACAAAACGAATGCTTGTACAGTCTTGATCTCAAACCTAAATTCTTTATTCCTTTATGAGTCACCTTTTAACCCCAACACAAAATATGCAGAAACCTGAACAATGAGGAAACAAACTATATGGATATCTGTTTTGTGATTCACGGTAGACATGAAAAGAGTGAGATTTCTAAAGAGGAAGAAATTGACTTTCTCTGCGAGTGAAAAGCTGGGTGCTGGAGGTATTTTCTTTAAAAATGGGGGAAAAAAATAAAGGTTCAAGGCTACTGTTTGGGTGCACACGTGTTTTTGCTTTTATATGCTCGCCACCAGCCGTCGCCTTGAGCCCATTTGATGCACAGTTGCGTGACTGCAAAATGTGAGCCGTTGCAATGAGTCACTTTCTTCGGGATGAAGTGTGACATTGTGTGGTGGTGCTATATGTATGGCTCTTTATGTATAAGTGCATTTGTGTGTGTGTGTGTGTGTGTATTTGTACAGTTGAATTGCATCTTCTGTGTGATTCATGTTAAATATTAGTATAAGCCTCGCAGTATAGGGGCTTATTGTAAAACTTCTGTTAGTTGACATGGTTGTGTGTGTGAGTACACAGCTGTGTGTGCATTTTTAAGATGACTCTGTTTTCCTGCATGTGACTCATTCCACATTCTATACATGTGGTGTGATTTGCAATGCATGTTCAGTACATAAGTGTGATTATGTGACTGTATAGGGTATGATGTGTTACTGGTATGCGTTATTTCATTTTTAAAATCATGTTTGCGCAACAAAACATTGAGGATCCACCACGCAAATCATGCAATTAACATTTTAAGGCATCTGTTAAAGGATTTTGTCTTCTGTAAAATGTAAATGACCCTTTATAGTGTATTTTCACTTTGTGTGCGATACAGTGCTTAACTTCTCCTGAGCCCTCACCTTGATACACACCTTGCCACAGCAGCGCTCCGATAACGGCCGTCGACCTTTCCCCCATACTGACAGTAAATTCTGGCTTGCTGTAAAACAATGAAACAGTGCTTAAAGAGCTGTAATACAAAGCTAATTCTGTAATTAGCCCACTGATTAGCCTGCAGGCCCCTCCCGCGGAGCACTGTGGCAGGTGCCGACTGTAAACCAAAGTCCTGGGACCACGGGGAAACCCACACACACACACACACACACACACACACACACACACACACACACACACTGGGTTATCTGTTGCTGTCGAGGACAATGATTAGATTATTCCTGGTTCTTTTAGATAGATTTATCTTGTTTATTTAAACTATACAAAATACAAAATATTTCTTTATATTTAGTGTCCTCTTTTGGTCATTATAGAGGACAAAATTCTTAAATACCCTTAAAATGACACATATTTGCTTTCTAGTCCATTACTTGACAGTGTTGATGTGTGTTTGTGTGCGTTGGAAGAACTTGTGTTTTTCAGAAGGAGGGGGGTCTCATACACCGCATAATAGCTGATGTGGCCTATTAAGTCCTGCAGTTGGGGTGGGGGCTTATCCGACTGCCTGCTTGGCATGTTGTAAGATGTGTGTTAAGTTTTTTCATTTTTTGGGGGGGACTCCAATCCCTTCGCAGCTGACTGTCAGTGGAGAGTGGATGAAGAGAAATGGAGAGGGAGAAGGGGATTTACAACGTGGCGGGGGTGTTGGTGGGAGTGGGGTGGGGGTCTGTCTCTCTGAGGGCAATTGTCGTAAAGTGATAGGGGGAAGTAAATGGCTCATCGGCGACCGGTTGACTTGGAAGTGAGGCATCGGGGGAGAGCGAGAGGAGGGGCGGGCGAGATTACAGCTTTATCTTGTCATAGTAAATTAACACGGCGGCGGAGAAGCGCTCGGCTACACACTGACCTCTTCATCCCGCCTGCTCCGCCTGCCTGCTCAGCTTTGGCCTGGCTGCTTTACCTGCCTGCTGCAGCTGTACAGCTACACACACACACACACACACACACACAGAATGAAAAACAGCACTCACACACGTTTTAAAAAGCTGAAAGGTGCCAGATTATTCACTTTTTTTCCCAAATGTTGTTTTTGTACAAACCCTGGCTCTGGATAAGAACAGTGCTGTTCATAATGGTTTGCAAATGAATGTAGTTTAGCTAAAAGGGTGTTTTATTGAATGTGAAGTTCTCACCTGATTGGCTGAGTGCAGCTCAGTTCAAATGCCTGATGGGAAGGATTTCAGCAGTAGTTCAGTGAGGTCAGCCAATCAACACAGAAACCATTTATGATGCTACCAAAGTTACTCAAGGATGAATTTTTAACTTTATTTCCCAGTAAACAACAATAATTATGAATTATTATAACAGGATGCCTTTAAGTCGGCAGTGCAAGTTCAGCTTTTTGAATACCTTCCCTTCTTGCTTGCTTTCTTTTAGGTCTTTTATGTTGCGTTTTGGAAATCCTTGCAGAAAAAAAATGTTTTCACATCAGACAGAGGCAAGCATCTTCTCTCATAAATGTGTTAATGGACAAACACTAATTATTTCATTAACACAGTGAGATGCACGTAACATGATAGAAAACTATAAAGATATTTCACCAGGCATTATTTCTTATTCATTTTCCTCCTCAAGCCCTCTCTTTCCCTCTTTTTGTGTAATTTGTATGTGTGATTGTGTGTGTGTGTGTTCATGTGAATCTGACAGATTTAACACAGTCATTGAGCAGTCTTGAGACACAGTGGTCACACTTAATTTCTCATGCCAGTGATGCACTAATGAATCAACACACGCTTGCCTGTCAACAGTGAGGGGTCGTGGTAAAATATACTGGCATATATTTTAGCCAAAGTAGCTATTTAAAATACAGAAAATACAACTGCATGGTTTTACATAAGGAAAGGGCAAGGGTGTCACTCTTGGACAATACGTTTAAATATACAATCAGACAAGTAATTCAATGGCACTTTCATAATGTTTTTAATAAGCACTGACATTAATGGACTAAAATCATTTATGTGTTTTTTGGGGGTTTCCATGGAAAAGCTCAAGCATATTGTTGGAACAGGAGGACAGAAGTAATGTATGTGTTTGTGTGTTTGCTTGCTTGTCCCAGCCTGAGGGACCTCAAAGTCAAAGCTGACAGTGTCTGTGTTTAGCCATGGCATGTAAAGGGATTTGCTGCGTGTGTGTGTGTGTGTGTGTGTGTGTGTGTGTGTGTGTGTGTGTGTGTTTGGCAGTGTGTCGGAGGTGTGTTAAGTGTATGTTGTGGAGATTGGCAGCCCTGGCGTAGAGCTAAGTCTTACCCCCCTGCAGGAGTGATCAGTGACATTCTCTTGGTGTGTGTATTTTAGTTGAGCAGCTGTTTCCATTTCTTCCTACTGCCACATTGTCCATGCTTTGATCCACAACGACGCGCCAAGCATCCAATATTGTTTTTCACACATACACCTTGCACAGCCCGAGACATGTCAGGCTACGGTAGAGAGAGAGAGAGAAAGAAAGAAAAAGAGAGAGAGAGGGCTTCTTCTGTCGGGCAACAGAGAAGGAGGAAGGGAAGAAGACGAGGAAATCAAAAAAAGAACATGAACAGCGGCATCTGTGCTGGCTGTAGGAAAGAAAATAGCATTTGGAAATTTTTTTTCCCTCTTTTTCTGGCAAGAGTTACGTGTTTTTAAACCAACCTCCCCTCACAGATGAGCTTAAGAAGACAAAAGTTGTTTAATTCGGTTCCATTGCAGAGGCAGTAAAAGGATAAAGAGAGTGAGGCGCAATTTTTACTTTGTTCCAGTCATTTTGGAAGAGAATTGACATCTGCAAACTAAAGGCAGAACCGCCCACACTGCCAGCCTGCCACATCCAGTGCATATAAATACATATATGCAGGCACTCGCACATTAACACACACACACACCTACAGGCTATGTGCACTCACGGTGTCACACATAGACGCACAGAAATGGCGAAAAAACCTGCTCACACATATGCACTGAGAGGGGGGCATGAACGTTTTACAGTATCCAGAATTTCTGTTTGTACTTATGAATAAATGCATGTTGATGAGAAAAGTTTTGCAACCCGTGTTACTGCAGGAACATGTCGCCGCGCACACGTCGGCTGAGTGACACCCGTTTACAATAGAGAATCTGTCTTGTGTCTTGTCTTTTTGATCCCTCTGTCTTGGACTTTGCAAATCGCCAGGGTAAAAACGTTAGCAGGGCACATGGATTATGTGCTGGGAGGCTGATGGGGAGAAAAATCATAAGCCATTTAAGTTGCCTTCGGGATAAGGCTGTCTGTCTGGCTTCACACATAAATAATGTCATGGGCCCTAATTTACCAGGTCTTTGAAGAAGCCACGGCTCCCTGCTAATTCCCTTTGATTGGGAAATGACCTTCATTGTTGGACGCAGTGAGATGACATCTCCCTGGCAGATTTTTCGACGGAGCAAAGAGATCCGACAACCCCTCACCCTCCGACTCCATCTCCCCCTCTCTCCCTCCATCTCTCTCCCGTGTTCTTGTTCTGTTTGTTTTGTTTTGCGCGACATCTTTCTCGAAAGAAACAGTGCGGCTGTTTTAAGTAGGCGCTGGATTAGATAAATGGGATGTGACAGGTGTGACCGCTGCCTTCAAGATGCCTGCCTTCCTCTTTCTCTCTCTCTCTGTCTCTGTGTATCTCTCTGTCAACTCTCTCTCTCTCATTTCCTCTAATAACATCGCCTCTCTCTCTTTCTCTCTTTCGCCTTTCGCTCTTTCTGTCTTTCTTTGACTTCTACCCACTTACACTCCTTCTCTCCCTCTGTCTCGTTACATTTGCATGTCGTGCCGGCGCTGATGCAACTCGTAATCACAAAGCCGCTCATTTGAAGTCTGAATTTCCCTAATCTGAAGAACAGGAGAGGCTGAAGGAAGGGATGAAGCAACAAAGAAAGACAGGAGCAGGTCGAGCCATCACTTGGTCAGGTGGTGAGAGGAGAAGAGTAAAGTCTTTCAGCGCTTTAAAACCACGAGACACTTTCCCAGCGCAGCACAGCCTTCAGCCAGCGTGTTAGAAGCCTCAGCAGCGACTGACTGAAGCCTCATCACCCCATCGTATATATACGGCTGTTACAGCCATATCATCGCTGTCACACTCTGTCCCTCCATTACAATGCATGTGCAAGAACGCAGAGGAGAGAATTAGTGAATTATTGAGCGTGCTGACTTATTCAGTCAAAGAGAGCGAGTCAGTGAAGTGTAGAAAACGCCAAGTGATAATGGTCTTGCTGTACCTCTCATGCAGTGTTTGGCCACTGACAATGAAAGCATCGTCAATATTGAAAACCTCTGCCCGGATTCATCCTCTCTATAGAACACAGAGGAATGATTTAGGACTTTGTCTTTTTTATTCTCTTCTGCTCAAAATGATGCTTTCCTATAAAAAAATAAAATAAAAATGCTTTGCCTATTGGATGGAAAAGAGTAGAATCTGGAGTCATCTGCTGACTAGATGACTTCACTGTGGACTGTGCTCGCAGTATTAAGTTCCACTTCCACCAGCAGCCTGCAAGTTAATGATTAAAAAAAACTATCTCCGCCTTAATATCATTAATGCAGCTAGAAAAGTACCACTGTCTCTCTGTCTCTGTGCGTCTCCCCCTCATGCACACCCACGCACAGGCAAACACAGGTACTGTATGCTTTATGTGTGCCACTGTCCCAGGTGGCGTGCTCCATATTGTAGTGAGATTAGCCAAAGATTAACCCTGTGGACCATTGACCCTCCTGTCTACAAAGAGCTGAGCTGACAGACTGGCTGGCTGATTGACTGCGTGACTCACTTGTTTTTGTAATTAAAGAGCACAAAACACACCTGAACACACCTGAACACACCTGTCAATGCACGGGAGAGGAGACTGTACTCATGCATGTATACGGTACATACAGTACACTCATCTTTACAGCACATGTATGTGTGACCAAGAGATAGTGCACCTTCTGTTCTGAGGCTGATGCTGTCCTGCCTCTCAGTGTCACCGTTAATTGGGCTTAGCCGGCATTAAGTCTATCATGCCAGCTAGCCAAACAAACACAGGTTTTATTGGGTCAAAGATTAACATGCTAGAAGTTACTTACCATTCAGCTGCTGTTGTGGGGTTTTTTTTTTCTCACTCATCCAACTGTATGAAACTTTATAATTTATACAGTAGCAATAACATAAAGATATCTTCCAGACAAGTTTCCACATTACACTTGTGATGTCACTGATCATACGTACACACCTTAAAGTTGCAGCACAGCGCAGAGAAACGTTCCCCTTACGTCCAGTGTCAAAGTCTGCACATGCATCATTCTGCACGGTGAAGCAACAAAAGTCAAAACACATTTTTGAGTCGAGGGGGGACTTGAAGTAACCAATAAATAAATAAATTTGTCTTTAAAGAGTAAAGTTTTCAAAATATTTATTTTTTTAACTTACGAAAGGATTATGGTTTCCAAAGGTCATTAAACTTAACGTGTTAAAGACTGTGTAAACTTTAGACAAAAGACAGCAGGATAATTATTCATCATGACAGCTTGGCAAAAGGCTCAGAGCTTTACTGTGAGCTGTATATATTATATTTTGTAGCAGTCGTGCTGATTGTTGTTTTGTCAGTCCTTTCATGAATTTATGGAAATGATTTGACACCGCTCCAAAGCTTTGTTTTTTTGCAAAAGTATCTATTTTTTTGTGATTTTCCCCTTTTAATGGAGTTGCATCCTCAGCATTAATTGTCACGAATCTTTGGACAAAAGTAGCGCCGCTCTGAAACTTGGGCTTGGGATTGGGTACAGTAGCGTTGGACGTCCCTCAAAGCTGAGCCGCTGAAGGCTTTGTAATGAAGAGTTAGCGTGACTCTAAGAGTGTGCGGAGTCTTTTGCTGTTGTTTCATGTGCTTGTTCTGTCAAGTACCTCCAAGTCAGTCAAATGCAGATTCCAGAGGCTGTGTGAGAGAGAGAAGATGAAGTATGCCCTAACTTGAGATAACTGGCCCGGGATGACAGTTTGTTGCACTGAGCTATGAGAAGGGGAGGTGGAGAGAATAAAGGGAGCAGAAGAAGGATAGAGATAATGAGTGGGTCTATGCCACCTCCTCCCTCACCACCTCCTCCTTTATTTTCTCCACAGTTTGTTGATTTATGTCTTACATTTTTGAATTTTTGAATCTAATAATTGATCTTTTCCTTTCCGCCTCTTCTCCTCCTTCCCTCCAGGACCAGGATGGCACTAAGGGGAGCTCTCTGAGTCCTTACCCCCAGCACAATGCTACCTCACCGGGCAAAGAGGAAGGCGGAGGCGGGGGGCGGCCCTGCAGCGACGGGGGCTCGGCCACGGGCACCCTGGGGACCCCAGAGAGACGCAAGGGCAGCCTGGCAGACGTGGTGGACACACTGAAACAACGCAAGATGGAGGAGCTGATCAAGAACGAGCCAGAAGGTCAGTGATGAAAGGGGACGCTTGTGGGGCCAGATGTGTGATATGCAGCTCCCCACCATCTCTCTGGCTCTGCGCCGCTCTTTTATCACACTCTGTTGTCCTTTCTCTCTTCTTCTTTCTTTCTGTCTTGTTTTTTTTTTTCCTCTCCCTCTCTCTCTCTCCCTCTGTTATGAACCCATAAACATTCAGATGAGAGGCAAGCCTTTGTTTTTCCAGCACACAAGACAGACAGCATCAGCTGTTTGGGCCTATTGTCCACCATGCTTTGCATATTTATCACAACCTGAGACAAATGAGATGGGTGCGTGCGTGCATGTGTTTGTGTGTGTGTAGTGTTTGGTTGCGTGTGTAAAAAGCCTGCACACACACTTGGATATCTTAACAACTCTCAACAAATGCTTCCCCGGCTTGAATTTCAAGGGACACTTACATTCAGATTGATCAGTGAGGGTTAAATGCATCTTATCACCTTTCCTACTACCTTTTGGATAATGAACCTCAGCCGTCAGAAAAAGATTTCACACACTGTTAAAGAGGCTAAACCAAGTTTTTGCCGAGGGTTACATAACTTCGCTCCATTAGCGTCCACATTTCACTCTCAAGTTTAGCCTCGGGCAAACAGTTGGAGTCGAGAGATAAAATTAGCCCATGGCCAACTCTCATTTCCATTAGCAAATAAGTGGGGGCTCAAATTACTATGTAATGCATGTGAAAGTGATAATGTGATAAGGAGATGACCAACAGGTGTCCATCTGATGGGGTAATATAAATAGCATTGCGCTCTATTGGTGGGAATGTCTTTCGTTTGCTACACAGGGAGCTCAGTATCTAAACATTTTCAAAGCAGGTACCTAAAACTGGTAGGGATTCACTGCACTTGCTCAATGGCACTTTGATTAGAGGCAAAGCAGATTAGATGTCTTCAGGGCTCCAAAATGTTGGACTCATAGTAAACCTACCCAAACCCATGAAT
>CM062211.1:6850000-7025000 GCA_031216445.1 Lateolabrax maculatus
ACTCGCCATTTAACCCCTCGTGACCCTTGTGCCACAGAGCAAGGCCAAGTGATAATCTATTAGGCCAGCAGTGGGAAAAGAGACATGCACAGGAGAAATAGATTGATAGGTAAGTAGGTAGGTAGGTAGGTAGGTAGATAGATAGATAGATAGATAGATAGATAAAAAGATAGTAAGAAAGTAAAATGAGGGGAATTAAAAGGAGGAGAAACATTACTAAATGGGGCACAGATGTTCCTCTCGGCCCCTGGAGTGGTGCCTCCACTGCCCTGGACTTTCACCAGACACTCAGCCTCATTCCTCTCCTCTCCTCTCCTCTCCTCTTGCTCCTTCCCTCTCTCTATGGCAGCTTCAACTGTAAGTGGCGCACATTAAGTGCCAGCTGAGCTCCATCACCGGACCCGTCTGTTGACCCTCTGCTCCCCAGCTACCGCTACCCGTCACTGGGGCTCCATGGCCTCAGGGACATTTCATGTTTTCTCTTTTTTCAGTGTAACCTCTGCTGGAAACGGGAATAAACGCAGGCTCTCAACTAGAATTGTGTTTTTTCTGGGTGAGCACACTGTATGTCATTTACACACAGAGATCTTTGCTTCTTATTTAGGTACAGAAGCCAAATTCATCAGTGTTCCTCAGTTTTCAGTAGTATTGTCAATATTTCACTTCCTGTGAAAAAACCTGTGATAGAAATTTGTATTGATTCAGCAGCAATTTAAAACGCATTACTGTCACCACAGTTAATGTCTGATTTTAACTATTGCAAAAACAGAAGACAAACAAACACACACACACGCACAATAAATTGCCCACTTTCTTATAAACTGACATCCAGTTTGATACAATGATTGCTATTACTGTGAAAGATAATTTAATAGCAATAACACTTCTGCACTGAGCCTGATTGTGTGACTTAGGTGGTCGCTTGTCTCTCCTGGCGGTGACGTCGTCTGGGTCAACAAACGGCAATAATCTTGTTGTTTTACTGAGTCAGGGAGCAGCTCTGGGGTCAGGCCGTGGCCTCCATATTTTACAGCCTCGATCTGGACACACGCGCAGGGAAACAAGAGACCCACTCACTCACACACACACGCTCACGCACAGTGTGCAGGTTTACAGCCTTGCCGGCAACCTTAAGGTCATCCAGAATGGTGTTTTTATGGCTGAGCGTACTCGCTGCTCCTAGGCACTGGTGTCCATACTGAAAATGCCAACTCAATGACAGATGTCACACAACACACACACACACAGACACACACAGACACATGCTCAAACATGCACGCACAGCACTTCATCTTTTTTCAAGGCAGGGAGGGAATCCAGGGCTTGCTTTTAGAGAGCACTGAGGCATTTTATAGGACAGCACTTAGGCAAGGCCATTGTGCCACACAAGCACACAGTGGCCGGAGCTCCCTCACGCCTCCGTACACTCCAATGGGTGACAATGGGAAGGGCGGATACATTCTGCCAAGAAGAAGGAGAGAGGGAAAGAAAGGGAGAAAAAAAAAAGAGCCGGAGAAGTGGAGGGATCGAGGCAGTCTCTCGTTCATCCGTCCATCAGCCCACCCCCTCCTTCACTTGGCTTAATCCTTCCACTGCTATGCTATCTGGGGGGTTATGTCAAACACACACACACACACACATGCACACACACTATAACCAACAATGGCATATACAACCCTTGCAAGTCACCGCACGGACCTGCGACTTTTAGTTACAGATCCCTAAGGGGAATTTGTGGACTGCAACACACATACATAAGCATACGCGCACACAGCCCTAGCGTGGGAGCGGGCGAACGTCTTTATGTGATTTCCACCCTTTGTCGGTAATTAGTTAGTTGTATAAATTAACATGAAGTGCAGCAGTACTCTCACAGCCATTGTTTGTCACAATCATTCTTCTCGCGCTGGGAAAAGGAAGGCGAATGAAGAGAAACAGAGGGGGAGGTTGAAAGAGAGAATTGTTTTTTATTCACTACAAGCGAAAGAGAAAGTTCAGGCGAGTGAGAAAAAGCAAGATTTTGTCTTCCTATATGCCAATTAAAGGGCTCTAAATACACGGTCAGCATTCACTAAACAGAAGTTGACATCACACTTATTAGACTAATTCTGCCTGGAACCTCGTACCAAGGAGATTTGGACTCCTTGTGTTGTTTTTTATGCTACGCCTCCTGTCCCCTGACCTGGCAGAGAAAAATAAATTAAAATCAAACATTCGCTTCTTAAAAAAGTTACCAGCATCAAAATAGAAATGGAAACCCTTTGCCCAAATAAGTCACTTTGAAACAGGCAAAAAGTTCACACATTATATTGTTTATCTAAGAAAAACAGTTCCTTTTTATTTCTCATTTTTTCCAGTTATCCAAGTGTCATTGTGTCAGTTAACTTCACCGTGTTTGTAGTAGACGGGGGGAAAATCATTATGGACATGGCTCACAATTCAAATCGAGTCAATTCGGGTTTTTTTTCCTTTTGTGGCATGAGAAACAGGCAACGTCATGGGGCGAACCTGAGGCCTATTGTGGGGCCGGCCATTGTTGGCTCGATGAAAGGCGCATTCAAGTCACTTTTCTTATTGAATTGTTTTGCGTCTGCTTTTCAACGTGGCATTCTCTCTCCAGCCTTGCACGAGACAATCAGTGGGGATGAAACTCCTTTCTACCATTCTTCCCAGTCCAGATGAGCGATATTAAGCAGATGAATAGTGTGCATGTGTGTGTGTCAGTGTGCGTGGTTTTTTTTTGGGGGGGGGGGGGCAGTGCCAGTGCCCCAGCTTTTGTCCAATACATGAGCATAAAGGGTCTTAGAGAGAGGAGAGAGGGTCCTGTGGTTTTCCTGATGGTGTGTGTGTGTCTGTGTGTGTTATTGGCCTCCCGGCGTGGCATTAAGTTAAGGACAAAGGCCTGAGGTTCATGAATCAGCCGGAGCTTCCATAGCTTAACTATTGTGACCTACCCACAATCTGACCGTCCTACAGTACAGTGTGTGTATGTGCATGTGTGTATTTTTGGGTGTGTGTGTTGATACCTGGTGACGAGGCAGGTAGGGGGAACACTTATGTGTGTATTTCCTCACATTAGGATTGTATTAGTGAATTTCCTGTGTCTCATACACATCATATGGATATGTTTGGGCGTGTGTGTGTTTGTGGAAGTCAGACTGTCCAACATAAAGGCCTCCTGTCACAGACTCCCAAATATTAGACAGGCCCCAGTGTTTTGGCATCCACCCATTCACTTCCATTCAGCACCATGTCCCATGACCAAATCAGTGGAATCCATGATTTATCTATTCAGCTTTCTCATAAACTCTCTTCATTTGCACTCCCTGTTGTTGTTTTGCTTCCTTTTCTGTGATTTTCCTTTCTTGGTCTTTTCTCCTATTCCCATGGAGAGACAGAGGAATGTTTTTATGCTCCAAAATGGCTGCAAGATGAATGAGTTTTGTCTAAAGTGCGCCGACTTTCATTTGTCCCTCAATTACGTTATCAAAAAGATATGAAATGCAGTTGAAAAATCTCAAAACTTTTTATTGAGCCACTTAAGCGACAAAAACACTCTGAGAAACATTGTGGATAGAAATTACTGCTTGGAGTTCAACAAGTTTTCAAAAGGCCAGATGACTGCACTCTCAAGCATTTTTACTTTTTAAGAAGAAGCGTCAAGTTAGCAGATAACTTAAACAATCTTCCATTAAGTAGTCTGCTGACATACCAGCAGTTACTTTGTCCGAAGTTGTGTGAAATGCTTGATTTTCCATCTTGACATTGTGCAATAACAAGATAAAAAACTATCACACTGATGCAAGCTTTCCAAACACTTCCAAATGTTATAGGGTGTTTGCATGGAGGCATTTCTAAGTTAACTTTAAATAAAGGACGAAATAGGTGAAAGTTGCTCATAAGTAATGAATTCATGACTTTTAAGTTTTTTCCCCCATAGTTTCATATTACAGGGTCAAATAAGTACAATTACTAAGGCTTTATTTTACTGGTCCGTAATTTCCTAATACTTTCCTACAATGTTACCTGGAAAGAACTATGTAATTTGGTCCTAATAATAGGGAAGTTAGAGACAAAGGTCTGACAAAGTCTGTGTCGAGTTTTGAAATATGTGTTAGTTGCCAGTATTCAAATCATTAATCCTTATATATGTTGAAATGTATGCCTGCCTTTTTTGCATGTTCAGCTGACCTTCTGTGAACTTGCTTATAGATTCCCAAGGTTAGTTGGTTTCTTATACGTTAATGTTTGTTCTATGAATCGATACATACAGAGGAACCGGAAACCAATACAGGGAATACAGCTTCAAAGAGATTATTGTTGCATTCGTAAAATACAAGCAAATCAACCATCGTAAAACTGTGACACCAAGCACGGCAAGGTGATCATATTCAAGCAAATGTATTGGCACCTCCAGACAAACGTGAGATTGACTTTACCTATTGTGATGCATATGTGCACCTACAGGACGTATATACTGCATGCATGCATTCGCACATCTACCCCTTCATGGCAGCACTTGAACTCACTGTAGGCTTTAATGTACTTAAATAGACTGTAAGTAAGCTCTATGATAGAGCTTATTAGCTGTGACTGTTTTTGCGAGACATGCAGTGCGTGTGCTTACAGTATACACTATGCTTATTTAGTATGTGCATAGGCAATCTTTATGCATGCCTTAAATGCCACATACTGTTAATATACGGTATGAGTGTGACAGAGACTACACCCCAGTTTCCCCTTGTATAATCCGTGTAGGCTTGTGTACAAAGTAGCACAATCTGCTTAGCACAATTTTACATCTCAGCTCCTGCACACATGTGAAAGCTTCAGAGCTGTAGTCCCCCATCACCCATGTCAGCAGCGTCCAGTGCAGGATTTGAGGCCTGACATGGATGTAAAGGGGCTTTAACAGCCCGAGTGGAGGCGGGGGATTGGCGGGTATCCCTGCAAAGCTCTTGTTAGATTGTCTGCACACATGGCAGTAAAAACACGCATATACAGTATGTCGCCCCACTCACGATGACGAACACACCAGCCTGTGTGACCTGTTCGAGGAGTCCACAGCTACCCATGATGCATCGGGGATAGCGAATGGACGCGCGCCAGCAATCCACGTAATCGCCACCCACGGGCCACCCTTACTGTTTCCGCTCCCTCTTACATGACAGATATCAAGGTGGCGCACATACTGTTGTGTAGCTCGAGCACTTCAGTCATTCACAGAGCAACAAGTCAGTCAGCTAGTTACTCAGTCACGCCGTCTTTCAATATGTCAGCCAGTCAGCTAAGAAGGAAGCCAGTCCTACAGTGCATCCGCCAGCTTGCCCAGAAAATACTCCGTCTTGTAGCTAGGCAGACTTCCATTCAGTCGGCCCGTCACTCAGCCGGTCCGTCGGCCGGTCACTGTGTCAGTCTTTGAAGCCGCAGGGTCTACATTAATTAACCCCTGGCTCACCGGTCACAGGGTCGGCTCCAGCAAATGAAGCCGCGGTCTCCGTGTTGTCGGCCTCAGGGGTCGCGACCTCCAAGCCCGCAGCGCGGTCGCGGCCTTATTTGAGCCAGATGTTGGAAGGCGAGCCGGCGCTCTCCACCCCCCGCCCCTGCGCCCCTGCTGCATTCTTTTTCCGCCGCTGCTGCTTGGCCAGCAGAGCATCACCAGCCACTCATGTAGGAGCTCTGATGCTCCTCCGGATAGATTTTGCTGCTGTACTTTCTCTCTCTGTCTGCCTGTCTGCTCCCCACCCCCCCACCCCCCATCCTTTCTCTCTCCAGCCGTCCTCCTCTCTCTCTCCCTGTGGGATCCCTCTATCCATCCATTCACCTCTCCCCCCTTCCCTCTATTTTCACCCCTCCCTCCTCGTTTGGCCCACTGCCCCTTTCCGCTTCGCTCAGGGGAAAGAGTGTTGTGTGTGTGTTGCCTGGCAGCGTGCCCGCTCTCATCGTTCTCCCCCCCCCCCCCCAACTCCTTTTCTCCTACCTCATCCTTCCCTCTTCTCTCTCTTTTCTCCCTCTCATCCCTTGCTTTCCAACCTTGCCCTATACTCGCTTCTATTTCTTTTCTCTGTCACCTTTCCTCCATCCCTCTCCTCCTACCTCCCTTTGTCCCCGTCACTCTCCCCACCTGCTTCTAATCACTCCCCCTCCATCTCTTTCACTCCCTGCCTCCATTCATACTTTGCTTTGCGTCTTTCTCTCCCTCCCTCCCCTCTCCCCCTCTCCCTCCCCCCACCCTCATCTCTTCCTCGGCTGGGCTCAGGAGCAGTGAACAGGTGTTGTCTCCTTTTGATTTGGGTGCGTTCGGATTAATGCTGTCAGCTCAGCTGTTAAAACAACTGCCACCGCCAGATGCCAGTCAGTTTGGGGCTGGAGCTGTCACCTACACACTACACACACATACACACACACACACACACACACAAACATTCAAACATCCAAACATACGCACTCTCAGATGCAAGCATGCACACACAGGGTGATGTGCGCATACACACACACACACACACAAACACAGGGCCTCTTGGCTCATTGTAATACCGACAAAGCAAATCAGCTGCTGTACGCCAGTCCTGTCTGTAACCCAGGTGTGTGTTTCTGTAGCCTTTCCAAAACATCACAGTCAGTGGGTATAAAAGGGGCATTGTGACACGATACTACAGTGAACATTAATAGTCCGAGTTGCTGACTCACCTAGAGTCCATCATTTTAAAGAGCCCGATTGTAGGAATTTTGGATTTTTTGTTTTCATAATTCATTGTTTTTTTTTTTAAATTGTTTAATAAGTTGAAAGTTTACAATCAACTCGTAATGGAGACTACTGCTCAACCTGTGAAAACAGTTGTATAATGTCTTTAGTGGATAACCTGCTGCTTGATTTTGATTATTTTGATTTTTTTTAAATATGACTCATGGGGGTGCCCTAACTTTTTGGTTAAATACTAAATTGCTTGAGTACCCCTTCAGTCTTGACTTGATTCCCTCAAATTCTCCCAGTTAGTGACGTTTGCAGCACTTAAAGTGGAGAGACTCCACTCATCCCTATTTCCCATTTTTAAATGAAACATCTTTGTCTGTCAGTCAGGGTTCAGAATTGTAATTATTATACTTGTCAGGGCAGATTCATTCACTAACTTTATATAAAATGTGCTATTTGTAAAACATTTTAAAACTTGTTACAAATAAATTATTCCATTTATTTGTTCTGGTTACTTACTAAATGTAATTGTGTGATATTAACTTTTAGCCCTTCCAGAGCAACATAGTGAACTAATACTGAAACTGAAAAGTGTAGGTCAAAAGGATAATGAGTGTACAGCCTTTTTTTCCAAAAAAGTCTTCTGTTCCTACTATAATCAGCTGATTCTCTCAACGGAAAAGTTTTTATTCATAAAATCTTATCACAACATGCTTTCTGTAATAGACAATTGTGGATTTGCGTCTGTATTCAGTGAATTAATCTTCAATAAGGCTTGTTTGTGTTAGCTTGGCCTGTAACTGTGTTTACTGTTAGAGAAACTCTCCATTCCTAAGGCAACACATGATTTCTACCTCTCCACCTTCACCCTCCCTCCCTCCCTCTGTTCCTGCTCACCCTGCTCACACTCACTTGTTCCTTTCTTTTCTCCAAAACAATCCATCCTGCTTTGTACGTCCAAACAAATGTACATACACACCTGTCAGGAGTTTCTTACATTCCTCATCCCTCCCTCCTTCATTTTAGAGTCTTACCATAAAACTTCAACCTTAAGTATTTATGATCTGTGTGTGTTTGTGTGTCTGCCTGCGTCACCATTTTTTTGGCACAGACTCTCTTCCTACGCTCACAGCCCTTTTCCGCCCGACTGTTGCTTAAATTTAGAATGTGAATTCCTGTTGTCGAAATTTGTGAGTAAAATGATGATTAACTATGAATATCAATGATCAGTGGTGTGTAAGTGGTGTGTAACAGCGCTATTTAAGGCTCCTTTAGAGGTGGGTGATGTATGCAGGCTGTCTGTCTGTCTGTCTGTCTGTCTGTGTGTGTGTGTGTGTGTGTGTGTGTGTGTCAGATGGTGGGTGGTGGGCCTTGGAATAGAGATGCTGGTATCTGGGTCCATTTTATACACAAACACATTCATAGACACAAAGTATCGAGGGAAACATTCCACAATCCATCTTTTCCTTCTGGCAGATTTTTTTATCTATCTTTATCTCTCTCCCTCTTGATGTCGTTCCTCCACTCCCTCTCTCTCTCTCTCTCTCTCTCTCTCTCTCTCTCTCTCTCTCTGTTTCTCTCCCTCCCTCTCTCTCCCTCTCTCTCTCTCTCTCTCTCTCTCTCTCTCTCTCTCTCTCAAATTTAACTCATGTACTCATGTTTGTTCGCAAGCTTCACACTAGACAGTCTTGTGATGCTGGTTCAAGGAGCCGTCCACACTAAGACACTGGACACTTGTTTGTTAGGTCATGTCGGTTTGTCTGACACACTTTTACACCCAAAAGCGCGCACACCCAAAACACAGTCTAACATTGAGCCCTCTGTCCGGCTCTCCCTGCCCCCCAGTTTACGGTATCAGTTTACTATGTGAAACCACAGGCGAACGCAGGATTTCTAGCCCGCTAACCAAACTGGATTTTGTCCCAGTTTACTGTAAATCACGCCCTCCTCATCCGTTTTGTTGGTTTGTTTAATTACGCTAATGAGGTTATGGCCAAGGTTCTCGTACCCCACTGTAGTCTCCAGTCTCTTCTAAGCCAGACGTTGTTAAGACAATTAGCCCACTCAAAGAGTCATGGATGTCTTGTTGGAGGAATGGTGGGGGGGGAGGAAAAGAGGGTCTAAGACCGACAGGAATGTTCAGGAAGAAAAGAAGTACTGATGCAAGAAACTGTGTCTAAGAGGAGTTGAAAACATGATTTGTATGATATTTATAAAGTTGCTACAAGTGTAACTGAATTGACATAGTTAACTTGTTCTAATAAAGATATGAATGATACGATTAACACAGGATTGATTTAATAAAAATGTTGATAGAAGCCAAGCAAAGCTTGATTTGATAAACATCCTAATCATTCATTACTAACTGTATACTATATTTCCAATGGTGTTTTGGTAGATATGCTTATCAAATTTAGACTCAGAACATATCGAATTTGAAAGTGCTGACTGCACTTTTGAGCTCCATTTGGCACCTCTCCAGTGAGTTAAAACCATATTGATCTTGAATCTGTATGACTAACCAATAAGTGGGCCTGCTAACAAGATTTTGAAAACGATTATTTACTATAGAAAAGAGTGAATAATCAAAATCAGAAATCTGCAAGTTTATTTCAAAAGGGCGAGTAATAGACAAATTGGCCAGTGCACTTATTAAATGCCAAATGTTCACACTAGTGCAATTGTTGAGTAAAAATATCTGTTCACTAAAGGGGTACACTTACAAATTAGTTTTTCACGTCGATAAAGTTGAGGTACTCGCAAGCGACACATTACAAAGGAATGGTCAAAATTGAAGCAGCAACTGGGATATCCTGATTTTTTGTCACCAGTACCAAAAACACTTGATCCTTCATTGTTCATAATGCAACTCAATAATAATTTCCCTGCTTCCCATATGTCCACTTCTTGCAAGCTCCACTAATCCACGCCAGTTTGTAATGCTAGCTTTCTGTTTTAAGTCTCAAGCACATCATCAGGGTTATTTCTTCAAATGTTGAAAAACCACTGAGGACCTTATATAACTGTTTTCAGAAAATGTGTAGTACTCCTCGTGACAAGTAAACTGAACATCATGTGTGAAATGGGTGGAGTACCCCTTAAGGCCTGTTATTATCAAATAGTGGCTTGACTTTTATCAAGTCAAATGTAATTTCATGGATCTATATATTAAAAAAAAGTTCCATTTAAGATCAAAATTATCAATGCACTACAGTCACTACAGTATTCGTTCTACCCATCCTGTTTGTCAGCCACAGATGGCTAAATGATCAAAATGTGACCTAACCAGCATCAGCCATTATTGACGAGGCAGATCTAATCAACCAATCAAAATTTTTTTTCTTCGCCTAAAAACGATGCGACCTTGCCAGGAAAACTGGGGAGTAGGAAAAGATTTACAGGGACGTGAGTGAATAACTGGAGCACTGTGACTCGTAATGCTCCAACAGGTCAGGCACACAAACACTCGCAGACACGCACACACACGCACGCACAAACACACACATGCTAGTCAGCAGAGCATTCCAGTGCTGTTTGGACTGTTGTTGCCATTGGTCTAATGGTTCTCACATGTCTGTCGCCCTATCTTTGAGCAGCACACAGGACAATGTGGGCTATTCTTAAGACTTTACAACGCGCTCTGTCTCAGGCCGATCGACGCACAGATGGAACAAACATTCACACATAGAGAAGAAAGACAAAAAGAGACAGAGACGGATATCAAGACTCAAACAGACGCATAAACAGAGGGAGAAGTGTGTGCGTGTGCGTCTGTTTGTGCTTGTCAACAGCGTTCGCGTTAACTGGAATAGGCGGGTCCCGCCTCCGCCGTCCGGCAAAGCAAAGCCACTCTAAAGCCAAGCCAACTGTCCATCAAACAGCCAACACAGGGCCAAAACTATGATAGCATCAGAAATAACAGTCTTTACCCATCAGTCTCATACACACACACATGCACACGCACACAAGCGCAGGGGAGGTTAAAGTCGCAGCTCAGCCTTGTTTGAATAGGCTTCCAACATGCAAAGCAACATTAGTGTGTCAAGAGTGTCTTGCTGTTCTGTCTGTCTCGCTGTCATTGCTTTGACAGGCAGACGAAAAATGTCACGACTCACAAGAGCAAACGCTGCACTGTGTGTGTGTGTGTGTGTGCGCGCTCTCCGTCTGTCTCTCGCGTAGTTAATGCGTGGGTCCGTTCCCCTCCTATACACAGCAGGCCGAATGCACAATGTCTTCTTTTGTTGTCACGTTAAAGTGATGCAATAAAGCTGTGCAGTGACAAGGGCGGCCCGGGGGCTGCTGCAGTGACAGAGACATTGAGTGTGTGCACGTGCACGTGCACGCGTGTGTGTGGAGTGGAGACAAGAGCACTGAAGAGGGGTTATTGCCACGAGACAGATTGCAAGTGTCATTTTCCATTACAGCAACCTAAGCCACTGTGTACGACACACATACACACACAGTTACACGCCGATACACATGCCTTGGCCTACTTCAACAGGATGCTTTTGACAGGGAGAGATGTGCACGCATTAAAAGAGTGCCGGCCATGACTATTTAACCCTCTCCTCACTCTGACATCAGGTTGAAATAGCACACTATGCAGACATGCTTTTTATTTTTTTGGCTTGCCTAATTGGTTCACAGGTCATTGATTAAATCAGATTTTTCCACGAAACTAAAGATGTCACCACTCTGTAAATTATATTTGGATCTGCATTTAACTTGGGCTTTTGAAACAG
This sequence comes from Lateolabrax maculatus, assembly GCA_031216445.1. Taxonomy (NCBI): domain Eukaryota; kingdom Metazoa; phylum Chordata; class Actinopteri; order Acropomatiformes; family Lateolabracidae; genus Lateolabrax; species Lateolabrax maculatus. The sequence goes on from CM062211.1 coordinate 6,861,437, forward strand.
TCTCAAAACATATCGGATCATGAAAAAAATCACAGACGCTCAGCTAAAAACCTAAAAGTAAAAAGGTGCCTTTCTAACTTTCACGTTCAGCAGATACACGGTTTCCATCCAACAGCAGCAGCAGGGTACAATATAGTTGTCAGAGCAGCTTTTCAAAGGATCCTCAGTGAATACATTGAGTTTTAAATACAGCATGACCCATTGTTGCGTGTGAACCTCTATTATCTATTCAAAAGTCTCTCATGAGGCTCTGTTTGTTAACCAGGCAATTAGCGGGCAGTATTTGGTGGTTATCAGTACCACAGCTGACACTTGGTCTCTTCAGCTTGTAAAGTATGAGGCAGTAAAATGAAAATGGGATCTGTGTTCGGTCCCATAGCTTGTCCCTAATAAGGTGCAGTGGCAGCGGCTATCAGGGGCCGAGCTGAATTAGTCCGCAGCGGATTCAAATGTCTAGATGCTATCAAACACCATTTAATGATAATGGAGGTCACAGATGCAATTGGGAATTGGTGTGTGTGTGTGTGTGTCTGTGTGTGTGAAAGGAACGTTTCTCTGTCTTCCGCAAAAACACAGCATTAAGATAGCATCGCTAATTTCTCCAGCTCGGCACAAAAACAACATGCAGAGGAGGGGAGAGAGAGAGAGAGAGAAAGATGGAGAGAGAGAGAGAAAAAAACAGCACCCAAGCTAAATGAAACAACAAGGAAAGTTTTTCTGCGACTTTCTCGAATGTCGCTCCAGATTTTGCCCTTCATCGTTCTTTCACAATGTCGCGCCCTCTCCGCTGCTATTTCTGACTGCCAGTGTGTGGATCTGGCTCGCTGAGATTTCATGCCAGTGTAAAAATTGGCTGAGGGTTTGGTTCAAATCAAATTGGACATAAGCACCCACAACACCATCTGTTAGGGAAAGGCAGTGGAGTGAAGGGCAGAACTCTGTATTCAGATAAATGGATTTTCAATTTATTAAATTGTTGACTGACACCCTTGTAAATTTTTGCTTTATGTGCCGTGGCCTATTCTTAGAACGTCACATTTAATGGAAACATGTTGCTATACATCCATACAATCCCTAATATTAGAATGGAAAAAAAAAAAAAAAGATCCCACTACATCTGTTGTTTTGTCTTCAGTTCAGTTTCTTCTTTTTATATTTTTGCTGCACAGTCGCCTCACATTTACATGAGAGAAAAAAGCTAATTTGTCTTAACTTCATCTCGCTTTAAACAGACAAAAATAAAGCCCTCTCCCTGGTTAGTCTTTAGGTGTTTTGGCAAGCGATATTGTGTGTGTGTGTGTGTTTGCAATTTTCTTTTAACAGGTGTGTCGCCCCGAAATGTGTTTAGAGACGCGTCTCCAATTGTGACAGTACTTTAGGGGAGGACCATATGTCCCTTGTCGCCTCACCCAAAAACTTAACTTACTTTACAAGGTGAATAACAGTCTATTAACTCTCAGAAGTAGATGTCGTGTAGCTCGGTGTGTGAGCGTGTGCCAAATACTTTCAGTTTGTGTGTGTATATATGAGTGTGTGTGCATGAAAGTGTCCCTCTAGCCTGCCGAGTGGTCCGGGTGTTTATTAATAACTGAAGTTGGAGCAGCTTCTGAATTAAGAGTCACTGTGGACGTTGAGGACGACCAGGGACTGAGTGTAACGCACACAAACACACACACACACACACATACATACATATACATACACACTTTCTCTGTCTCTTTCCTGACGTGGTCTCCTGCTTCAGTGGGAGACAGGGAGAACTGGGAGGGGGCTAGAAAGTAAGGAGAAAGGAGGGGGATAGAGGAGGAGGAGAGGGATTTTAGTGTTTACACAGAGGCCCGGCCACCGCGGCAACTGTTGCCAAGCGCTGTTCTCCCCAACAACAAGCCAGTAATTGGTACTGTTAGCGGCTAACCTTGCGGAGGTGGTGGTGCGAGGTGGGCTTGGACAAAAAGCTTTTTGATACATCTCCCTCTCTATCTCTTCGTCCTCGCTCAAGCCGCCGTATAGTGCCCCTGTTTTTTTTTTGTTTTTTTTTTTATTCCGACAAGAGACTGCCCATAATCTTGGCACGGCCCTCTTCGCTTTGGAACGATTGGACCGTCTTTAGAAGGAATCGATGAAAATGTGTCCAGACACATGGCCCAGCTCAACCAGACATGAATTGATCATCAAAATATCAACATCATCATTTCGTAATGGAGTATGTTGGTGCCATCAGTGCGAGGGGAATAGCCAGACTGAGAGGCAAAAGCTGCAGTATCAAGAGGGTGTAAATAAGTGAGGAGTTGTATTCCAAATTCTGCTTTTCTGAAGTTTCTTTGAACATGTCCATAATGTATAAGATCCCGTCTGTTCAGTGTAACATTTTACTACTGAGAGACTTAAGTTACCTCATGTTATTTAAATAGTAACACTACTTTTTCCCCCTTTTTTTTTGCCTTTGAAATGAAACTACTTGTTAGTTTCAAATTACTTTATCCATTACAACAGTGAGGTAAAAAAAAAGTGTTAAAACAGGTCATTTGTACGGCATAGTTTAGCACAGCTTGGGGCTATATTGAGTAAACTATTTCTATGTAAGTGTGAGTGTGTGTGCAGGTGTGTTTGCCTTCACAGCTATGTTTGCGGCCTCATACAGGCACCTATTTTTCTTTCTCTTAATCAAATAAGAGTGAAAAATTTTGATTAGTGCATTTATGAGGTTCAGATTAACATGGGCAGACCCCACTGGTGTCCGTTGTTCACCATGAAAGAATCCATATTAGGTTGTATGATTAAAAAGACTATGAGTAATCCAGGTCTGTTACCCTTGCTCAAATGTTGACTGTAATTCAGTTAAGATAACCTGCTTAAGGTGTTTACATGACAGTTGCAGTTTAACTTAATCTGGTTATAATCTAATCTTTAGATCACATGTAAACTTTCTCTTTCTGTCTCTGTCGTGGCCGCCGGCTGATGTGTTTTCCCCACAGAAGTCACCACACATCTCTCCTCGCTCCCTCTCTCTCTCGTTCTCCTTCCTTCCATCTCAATACTTCAGTGTTCAGGGTGGCAGTCTTAGACAAACTCCACCAGTGCTTGTATAATTGCTTATTCAATGCTGACCCCTGCTCAGTTTAGGAGGGAGGAGGAGGAGGAGGAGGAGAAGGAAGGGGGGGGTGGGTAGTGGGAGCCTCCCAATGTCTGCCAAGGCCCAAGTCAATGTGGAGCCTGTTTTTCGGGATATAAGGACCGGCCACGGGTCCCAAGCCAGGGCCCTTTCCTGTGGGCCCTCCTCCTCCTCCTTCTCGTCTTCGTTCTCCTCCTTCATCCTCCACCCTCCTCTGAGCCCGGCTGGGCCTGGCGCTGGCACAGAGGTCCCTTTGTTGTGCACCCGAAGGCCCGGGCTCTCTCTCTCTCTCTCTCTCTCTCTCTCTCTCTCTCTCTCTCTCTCTCTCTCTCTATTTTCCTCCCCTCTATTTCTCTCTCTCTTTCCATAACCCCCCCCCCCCCCTCCTCCTCCTCCTCCTCCTCCTCACCATCCCTCCCTCCCTTTTCCTCTAAAGGTCTCCAGGCTTCACAAATATGAGATAATAGGAAAAATAGAGCTGGCCGCTTGTGGTGACTCAGGGCAAAACGTCTGAGTGAAAAATAGAAAGTGAGAGAGAGAGCGAGAGCGCGAGAGAGAGAGATGGTATTGTTTGTGAGGTTGGTCAGAGCGAGCTGGACTGAAGTTGAGTCTCCTCCCACCTCTCTATCTCTCTCTCTCTCTCCTTCTCTCTCCAGCAGCTTCTGAACCAAAAGCTCACTGTGGATCCAAAAGCCGGATGGGGGCTTGCTCTAACACACACACACACACACACACACACACACACACACACACACACACACACGCACACACAGTCTCTCTCTCCCTCTCTCGGCAGGTGGACGGGGTTGTTTTGGCTCGGCTGCAGGGCAGCAGCTTGACTCCGTTTGAGCCAATGAGCCAAGATAATAGCCGACGATTCCAGAGTTATTGTCAGCGTTTTCCCCCCTCTGCTTTTCCCAGAATCCCTCTCAGCCGTGCGGGATCAGAATGGGAACGTCACCCTCAGATGAATTAATGTGCTTTCGCATGAAAATACTAGAGCGGGATTCACAGTCGTACGTACCGTAGGGTCAAAATCAGACCGTCAAAACAAGGAAAAATGGTTCTTAAATCCCCTTAAACTTCTCTTGCCTGACTGGGGGCCTGATCCCAAAGTTTCCAAAGATGCCAACACATAAAAAAAAGAAAAAAATCTTTAAGATCAGGTTTTAATTTTTCATTCAGTGTAAACATCATAAAGCTTTAATAAGGAGCTGGAACAAGCTGATACAGAATATATACAGTATGTGATGTTGTCTGACTGTGGAATAAGATGATTTTTCGAACCTTAAAGCTACTTCAGGGGGGAATAAAGAGGGGAAACTGCATTTCAATGGTTTGAACACGCACACACCTTAACCGCCCTCTGCAACTTACACTTCCTCACCCCTTCACTTTTTTTCAAGGAAGGAGGCGGTTATCCTCCCTCACCCTTAGCTCCCAACAACCCCACCCAGTAAATATGTGGCCCCCACCCCTGCGTGGGCACCAAACTCCACCCGCTTACCTCACACAACACACACAAACACATACATGCGCACACACACAGCCTATACGTCAAAAGAACAGGGAGTAGCTTCTCTGATTTTCATGGAAAGTGTTGTGCTGTCCTCCTTTATTATGTGATTTTTGGCCTCAATTAGCGGTAGTAGATGCTCGCTGTGTTTCCATCCAACTGTCGAGCGAATTTTAGAAAAACTCTTGAAATATTGCAGAACATAAAATCAGGTGCATTCCCCTCTGCTGGGCTGAAGCAAATAAATCCGTGAATGTGAGAGGAGTGGAAAGGGTCTTTCAAGAATTGATTTGCATCAGACAAGTTGTTATTGTTGTGCATCCTTAGGTAATGGTGGCCATATTTCATATTCTTCTATCAAGGCGAAAACAAGGAAATGCACTTGGCAGTTTTCAGGAAGTATTCTAATGCACCAACTAATGCCCAAACAACCACGATGAGAAGCTAATGCACGAGAGAGGGGGAGTGGGACATTTTTGTGAGGTCGCGGTTTCAGGATGTCCAAACACATCTTTTAACTGATGCACATGGTTTTGTGTGTGTGCGTGTGTGTGTCTGCATGCGTTGGTGTGTGTGTTTGTAGTTTATGAAGGGTGACAGTATGGGTTCATTTTTCATAGTGTTCACCACATCAATCAACATCTCAGTAAGAGCTACAGCACGCCAACTCTTCTTCTCTTTTCTTCCCCTCTTCTCTTCTCCTCTTTTCTCCTCTTTTCTCCCTTCTCCTCTCCACCCCTCCTGGCCATTTCCTCCCATTTTGCCATCCGCCGCACAATGAAAGAGCCTCTTGGCTTTTATTAATAGTTAAAGTGGCCCCGGCCTGTCACTGGGGACAATAACTGCAGCCCTGTTAATAAATAAAAATAATAACTAGGAGATGGAGACAGAGAGGGAGTGCAATGGAAAGAGAACAGGCGACACTGCCATTTGTTGTTCCCTCTCACTTGTCAAAGCTCTTTGGCTTAAAAGCCTCTGTCATTGTTGAGGGAGAGGGGGCTGGAGGGAGAGATGAGAGTGAGAGACAGAGAGAAAGAGGGAGAGAGGGGGAGCGCCAGGGGCTAATAGCACCTGTTGGGGTGATGGTGAGACAGCTGTCACGGGGGGGGGGGGACACGGGAGCACACTCTTTCTTCTACTCTTTCTTCCTCTCTACACGTGTTTCTTCCCCTCCTCGCTGTTTTTGCAACAAATTCTCTGTCTATGTCCGCTCCGCTCCTCCTCCTACCTTCATCCCACTGCTAACCTATTCCCTCAAGGCTACGGTGGCTTCTGACAGAAAGCACTAGGGCACATCGGGGCCGCAGCGCTGAAACTCAGTGGCTGACTAACTGGCTGAGTGGCAGCGTCGAGAAAACGCAAGGACAGACCAGTCCAAGGACAGTGGAGGTATTTGAAAAGGCAAGAGTGAGGGATGAGAAATAGAAAGAGTGAGAATGGACTGCCTTGAAGTTCAGCATTGATCTTTCGCAATGTGTGTGTTTGCGAATTTGTGCCCATTGTAATCAACGGAGCGTGAATGTGCTAGTCTTGAAGCCAGAGGAAAGGACCTGATTCAGGCCTCTGGGGAGGCTGTAGACACGCACACACGCACACACACACACGCAGGCATGCACACACGCACACACACACGCAGGCACGCACACACGCGAACATGCGCGTGTGCACACACTGAGGTACAGTATGTAGGACACTCTGCAGTGCTTTGTGTGTTTCAAAACAGAGCTTGTATGTCTCAACTCTCTCGCATGCATCTTTGTTTTTGTGTGATCGTGTGTCATTTTAAATCCTGACACTCTCCAGGTGGTTTCTCATCCTCATCTCCCGACTCCATCGCACGCAGAAAAAAATAGGGGAGGGATGAAGTGGAAAGAAATAAGTTTAGGCAAAGCACTGCTTTTTGTGTTTGGATGATGGGTGAAAATGCTTTGATTTGTTGTTGAGTGTTTGCGTTCATGTCTCACTTAGTGGAGAAAAAGCTAAGCTAAGCTGTTCAGCTCAACACACCGGACATCTCTCTCTCTATTTCTGTGGAAAGCATTAGTGTTTGTGTCACACTGTGTGTGTGTGTGTGTGTGTGTGTGTGTATATGTATGTGTGTTTGTTTGTGCAGGCAAGCTGTCTCACAGCAGTGAGATTAAGACTTTTTTTTTCTTAAATCAGTCCTGTCATTATGGGGGAAAAAAATAATCCGGTCACCAACAAACTTTTCGCCTGCCATCAGCAGTTGCTAGTTGGGTATACATCTGTGTGTATGTATGTATGTATGTACGTGTATGCGCTGTGCATGTGCATGTGTCTGTGTGTTTTTGGGGGATGTTTGTGCATTCAAGTATGTGTGTTTGTGTTGGCTGATAGGGTTAATCTCCCCACTCAAAGTGTAAAACCTCTTTCCTAAGCAAGACCTCGCACCCCAAGTGCAGATGGCTCCCAGCAAATAGAGTGCACTCTCTGCTCCCATGTCTCTCTCTCTCTCTCTCGCTCTGTCTCACCCTCTTGCTTCACACCTTTAGTCTCCCTTTGTCTGATCATTTCCCCCGCCAACAGGGTGACTGGGTTGATGGCCGCATGTCCGCATGTGTACATGCATGTGTGTGTTTGTGCGTGTGTGTGATATCTATGTGCGCATGTATGTGGACACATCTAGGATTGAATCTATGTCTGTGTATGCTCTCTTGTGTGACATTTCCATTTCCCCTTACTGTGTGCGTGCGTGTGTGTGTGCGTGTGTGTGTGTGTGCATGTGTGTGTGTGTGTGAACGCAGCCGTGCGTGAGTGTGACCATAGTTAGGATTGTAATTAGTGATTCTGCGATTGTGTGTGCACATGTGTGTGTTTGTGCAGGGGTTTGTGTGTCTAAGGGTCTGTGGAGTGTGTGTTGAAAACAAAGCGCTAGCTGATAATGTGTCCATTGTGGCGGGTGCATTAAGGCCCTCTTTGTCTCAGGGCCCACAGGGCTAATGATTCTCTAGCAGCAGGTGAGAGGGAAAAAGCCTCTCTCTTTCTCTCCCTCTCTCCTCCACTTGTCTCTCTCTTTATCTTGCGTTGCCTCTCTCGCTCTTTCCCTTTTGCGCACTTGTTTTTGTTCTTCAGATTTCCTCTCTTTCGATTATCAGCTTCTCTTTTTCCACCTTTCTCTCCTCTCTCTCCCTCTCTCTCCTGCTGATGCGACCATTAGGCTGAGCTGCCGCTGCCTTTATTACAGCAAATGGACTTTAAATGAGCTTTATTGTCATGTTGGCCAGCCAACTGAATCCCTCTCTCTCTCTCTTTCCTCTCCCCCCCCCCCCCCCCCCCCCCCTCCCCTCCTCCCCTCCTACCCTCCTCCCCTAAACAGAGGCCCCCAGCATTGAGAGGCTGTTGTCAAAGGACTGGAAGGATAAACTTTTGGCCATGGGCTCAGGGCACATCGGAGAAATTAAAGGTATGGTACAACTAAATAATGACAAAACTAAACTTAAGAGAGCTGTTGAGGAATTTTTAATAACTCTTTGAACTTGATTGATCTTGCACCTCCGATGTCCATTGAGGGAAAAAAACATCCATAAATCAACCCTGAAACCTCAAAAGAAAAGTCTCCAAAAGACTACAAAACAAATCTTGCCAAATAATCTCAAAATTAAAAAAAAAAAAAAAAAAAAAACTGTTTTAAAAACTACCTGTGTTGTTGTGGTTACAGTGCAGGCAAACTCCTAGCAACTAATGCAACATGACTTTCCATGGTGCAGACATCTAGGTAACACTATTTGATAATACTAAGGCTTAGAACGTCCCATCAATGTTGTTCTTAAATCCCTGGAACACTGAATCTTTCATTTTTTATTTATACATACTGTCCTACGTCATGGATAGGCTACAACCACTCACATGCCAGTTGATGCCGTTATTAAGTAGCCCAACTTGTCCTAAAAATAACAATAAATGGCTGAATGATAGGACATGTAGTGACCAGGCCATATGCCTGTAAGTAAAGACAGTGGATTCAAGGAAAAACAGCCTAGGTTCAAAGTTAAATTCAAATTAAATAAATTGGACTTGACTCACTTCAGCTGAACTGAACTCAAATGAACTGAGCTGCCCCGAACTGAACCAAGCTGGCTGCTTCGTCTCGTGTTTGACCAGCATGTCAAAAAGTCAATGACGTCTCCGCAAGTCCATCAGCTCTTTGTTAATCTCAATGTTAATCGCCCATTTTATCCACATCAGCCCTTCTTAACATCCGAGAGCGAGACAGACAGGGCAGGACAGAGGGCAGGAAGTGAAACAAAGCGGGAACAAGAGAGCTGCGCTGTGAATATGCAGGAGCAAGAATCAGCCAGAGAGAGGGAGAAAGCGAGGGGAACGAGATGTGAGAGAAGCAGAGCGAGGTGGAAGAGTCTGGCTATTATTCCCTGTAACTCCAGGGCAAAGCCGTCGTTCTCCTCCAGTAATTGAGCTTCATTAGGAAGCAAAGCAATATGTAATCAAAGAGCCTTGCGGAGTGGCGTAGCTGTCGAGAGGGGGGCTCCATTGATCAAACCCCCTTTTCCCAGCTCCCTGCCGCGCTGACATTTCTGTGTAGGGGCGTCCCGCTTGGCGCACCACACACCAACAGCTGGGGAGAAATATCAGGAGTATGAGTGCTAGTGTGTGTGTGTGTGTGTGTGTGCGCAGTGCAAGTGTGTCCATGACAGTTGACAGCCCATGTGTGTGTCTTAGATGCTGCTTACATAACAATGTGTGTCTGTGAATGTGTACTTGTGCCCATGATTGTGGAAAAAAAGACAAAGTGTAATAGTTTGTATGTATACTGTTAGTGTGTGTGTGTGTGTGTGTGTGTGTGTGTGTGTGTGTGTGTACATTGTTCTCATTTGTCAGTGCATCCCTTGACTTTTTTTCCCCCATCGAATTCCATTGAAGAGCTTTTTGTGGGGAACAAAGTGATTTTGAGCCACCGCCTCCCGCTCCGTCTGCCTTATTGAGAAACATCATTGATAAAAGGCCCCATGCGGTTCACATAGCAAACCACACTGACCAGTATGGAAGCCATAGTACTAGAACAATTTTCCCAATAGTAAAGTGTCATTACCATCAGATCTGCTGCATTAGATAGTAGAGGGTAACAGGAAAGATAAACTCTTAAAACATTTTCCTTTTGAACATACACACATACAGTATGAGTATCAGATGGTTTCAGCACTTGATTAAAACTCTATGACGTGGCCTTGGCTGCACAACATGAGCTAAACATGTACCCCACCAGTGTGTCTGGCAGGATTTAATAGGGTAAAGGTAGCGATCAGTACACTCACAGTCTGCTCTAACCCTGTGAGCAGCTCCCCAGGAAAAGTTGGGCGGCCTTGCTCAATGTCACAATAGCAGTAGGTGTGAGGGAAAGAAAGAAAGGACTTGTGGTATATAACAGTGTTTCAAGTTAAAAATAAATTTTGGGGGGACAACTATCTCCTTTTAATGTTACAAATAACCCTGCAAGTAAGAGGGATAGGAAGAAGGAAGAATTGACACAAGAAGCAATAAACAGCAATAGTAAATATACTGTCTATAGGCTGCAAATCATGTACTCAAACATATCATGTAAAGTTGAGTTACTAGGAAAATCAGGTTACTGCAAACTACGTAGTAAGTGCTTTAATCAAACCTTAATTTTATTAACTTAATTAGATTTTTTCAGTAATTGCGTTATCGTGTCCATTTAAATCCCTCTTAATATACTTCTTATATGTCCAGACTGCCTTCTTGTAGCTTGTATCCCCTCTTCTCTCTTAACTCTCACATCATTCCTTCACCCTCTTCTCTCCTTTACCATCATGTCTTCTCCCTCCTTCCTGCTCCTGCGCTCCCTCTCTTCCTCCTCAGCCATCTCATCCCCGCTCCTCCCTCCTTACGTGGGGGAGTTATCAATGCAGCCGGGGTCATTAATTAGCCCTGCGAACACAGTGACAAGTATTACATTGTTACAAATTGGTTAATTACGCCGTGCACGAGTGTGTGTGAGAGAGTTGGTGTTGGTTCGGCGGGTTTGTAGGTAAGCACAGAGCGTAGCAATCTGCCTAAGGAGGAATGTGTGTAAACCGATGGAGGAAACCAGTTATCGATCCACCTGCCCGCCTCGCAGCAGCTGAGGAAACAAGGCAACGCGAGCTGATTTATGGGGCGACCACAGAAATTCTCAAAGTCTGAACGGGAGCGAAAGAGAAGGGAGAGACGGGGCAGCAGAGTTTCTAAATCTCGTCTCAGTTAGGAAGCGTGTTGTTTTCTTGGATTCTTCTTCTTCTGCAAATATTCTGGTTTACTGATGAAAGATCCACAGCTGAGAGGGGGATTGAGAACAGCTTGTAGAAAAAGAATAGACAGGTTGTCTTCGTTTCCACTACCCTAACTATCCAGGCTGCTGGTTTCAGGAATGTCCTTCCACCTCAACATGTGCACTGTTTTGCACAGAAGTGCCCAATTTTACTGTGTTTGCATTTGTGCATGTGCATGGGTGTGTGTGTAAAGGGGGGGGGGGGGGGTTGACCCCAACAAGAAGCCCCTACAAGAAAGACTCCTTTGATCCATCGTTTCACCTTTGCAACCCCCCTTATCCTTTTTTTCCCTCCCCCTTCCTCCCCAGCCCTTCACCCCCCATTTGCAACGTTTTTTAACACAAGGCTCTTTCTTGTCTTGGTCAGCTTTGGCTATACACACACACACACAAGCACACACACACACACACACACACACATTTCTGGCTCTACAAAGGTGGGTCTGTGAGTTAGGACAGCGGCGTGTTTATTTTTCCAGCGGCCAGTGCTCCCGACAGTTGCCTTTATTGTTCATTGTTGGCGGATGGATGGAGTGCGGGGGGAAGTGAGGGAGGAGGGCGGGAGGGGTGTCGGTGGGCAGTGGAGGCGGGCCGGGGTCTGGCGTGAGGCGGCGGCTACCAACAGGGAAGACAAATGGATGGCTCTCACCTTCCCGAGCGGTCAAACCAGTCGCCTTCACTCCCTCCATCCATTTTGCCGAGTCCCCCTTTCATCCCCCGTTGTGTTTCTTTTTCTTTTCCTCCCCGTTTCCCTCTCTTTCTCCCTCTTTCTCTCCTTCACTCTTCCTCATCTGGTTTAACTGGCGCAGGAATGTGGCCCTGTTGAAGGTAGCAGCTGAAGAACAATGGGGGATTGTGCGATTCCACACATGCGCATACACACACGCACGCACGCACGCACACACACACACACAACAAAGGCATGTAGGCAAACATTGGTACATATGACCAGACATGGGCGCACACACTCGTACTGATTGTGTCTCACTGTGCCTCTCTCTAACTACATCCTGTTGAATGATTTAGGCCTTGTGTGGAAGTGTGTTTGTGTATGTGTGTTTTGCAAATGTGTGCATGTGTGTAATGGAGCTGGTGTGTCAGGATCTGAGAGGTCAAAGGTCAGGCCATGCTAAATGTGAGCAGGAGGTTGGCTGACTGCAGGGTAAACACAGACCAGACACCCACTCTTTTTTTCCTCTCTCTTTCACACACACACACACACACATTCATAAAATACAGCTTGATAGCAACAGAACAATCTCCAAATTTACCCTTAATCCAGCGCCAATCAAATAAATTAGTTTTAGCAAGAAATGTAAATTTTCAAACCTGGCTGAAGATTTATTTTGTTTGTTAAACATATGAATCTGGCTCAGATTTTACATTTGTTTTGCCACCACATTTTGCCTGTTTACAAATGTTTCCTCAGCCAGATTTATTTTCTTTATTTCAATAAGGCAATAAAGGCAGTGATGGATGTGACTTGGGTAATCACTGCCGGCCTTCTGTGCCTAGGAAAATAAGTCAACATCTGGTTTTACAACTCTGCAGCACACATACGCACTTTGCCGAACGCACCTTCCTTTGACATGCCCCCTCCCACCGTCCACAGCCCCTAACCAGTCATATATTAGCTTGACCAACAAGCCATGGATAGCTTTACACTGCTTTGTTGTTCCTTCCTTCCTCCATTCCTCTCCTTCGTGCTTCTGACCTCTAACCTCACCCCCTCAAACCCTTTCTGGCCTCTGGATTGCCATGAAAATCTCACAAAGAAGAAGAACACGGCGTGACATTTGTATAATTTCCTACCTTGTCTGCTTTTTGCTCCTGTTGCATTCACATCTTTTTTAATGCAACCCTTATTAACAGTTATAGATGGTTATCACACCCTTTAATGTAGTTGTAAGCAGTTATAAGTGTTTATTAATGTATATTTATTTTATTAGTATACTATAACTCCTCCTGAGGGAGGTAAGTGGATGCTGGTGTATAAACATATAGTAAATGAGAATATATTAAAACACAGATCTAATAATATGAAATAAGTTATAATTGCTGACAAATAATGTACATTAATACAGTAACACTTATCACATTAACTGCATTAACACTTAAAAATGTCGTTATATCTGTGATCAGCTTGACGTCTTAAAAACTGCATATTTCCTTTTAAATGATGAAAGAAGTTTAATGGTGTGACCTCAACCGAGTCTTGCGCTTTTCTTCAAAGTGCTACCATCTCACCTTTGACCCCCTCCCCCCCTCCTCTTGCCCTATAGGTACCCCAGACAGCCTGGCGGAGAAAGAGCGCCAGCTCATGGGCATGATTGGCCAGTTGAGCAGCCTGAGGGAGCAGCTCCTGGCGGCCCACGAGGAGCAGAAGAAGCTGGCCGCCTCGCAGATGGAGAAGCAGAGGCAGCAGATGGAGCTGGCCAAGCAGCAGCAGGACCAGGTATGGGAGCACGCTGCATGTGAAGGGCTTAGTACTGTATGCCTAGGCTGCAAAACAATCCATCCTAACAAGTCATTTAGTCTCACTTTAGTTCAAGAAAATAAAATGAAAAAATCACCCAAAGTGTTTCTTATATCACTTATCAATCAGATCAGCACTCCTCAAGAAAATTTCCCCATCTGTAGATATCTTGATCTTTTGGGAAATCCACCATATTTTAAAATATACATTTCACTGGTCGTCATTTTTTAAATGATGTATCCTCTCCCACAGTTATGTCTGTAAATGTATTGTGCCTGGTTAGTAAACAGTAAACAAAGGCACATGATCGGATGCTGATTTGGAATTGGCACACACTCTGGTATGTGCAGATTCACAAATGCACATAAACATCACAAGTGGTCATCAGAAGAAAAAAGTGTGGTTGAAAAGTAACAAATCACACAGAATTTGTCTTTCCTCTGTCACACTCTCCTTGTTTCACACACACACACACACACACACACACATACACACACACACACACATTTCATACTGTATAGTGTTCACACAGCCAGAGACATGCGCCTTTGGCAGCTTGAACACAGGGACATTGCACAGGAACGAGCTGAGGGTATGTAATGTTGGAGCGGATGGAGCAGAGACATATACTCACGCTCTTACACTCACACACACACACACACACATACGCACACTCCACACACACACACACACACACACACCACACACTCCGTGCTCCTGGGCGAGAGTCTGCCAGGTATTTGCATAGAGAAGGGTTTCCCTCTTTGTTGTGCTTTTTTAACTTCTGGAAAGCTTGGGATTACAAAGAGAACATACACACACAGACACCCAGACACACACAGACATACCCAGAAACACCGCTCTAAGGGCAAATCACCTGTGACAAACACAATGCCTTACAGTGCCCTTGGCTGCATACTGCACCACACTGGCTGCATGTGAATGTACTGTATGCGGATGCCATATTCTTGTGTTTCCATTCTACTCTATGAGCCGCTGGAGAGTTTATGTGCCAAAGTTGATACAATTATAGGCTTAAAGTTGTTGCTTTAATGCAAAATGACTAATAATGAATGCAAAAGATAAAAACAGTAAAATGACCTCTCGAGCAACAAAAGTAAACTATAAATTGATGTGTAGAAGTTAGAAAATGTCCCCAAATTGATCAGGACTAATAGATTGTAAAGAAAGGAAATAGTTAATTGACTTACGTTGAGTAAAGTTTGTGTTCATGTCAGTAAGTGTGTTGGTGTGACACTGTTGTCAATTTGGCTGTGAGCTGAGTCCAGATGAGATGTGCTCTTTAATATTTCATACCGGGGCATCGACCCTCTGTCGTGCCTCAGAGACCTGCAGATGTGTCGCATTTCCCACAGGCCCGGCGCGCACACACACACACTAAAACAAAAGCACACATGCGCACACGTACTGCATATACATTCTAATAATGTGTCCGTGTGCCCCTTCCTCAGATTGCCCGGCAACAGCAGCAGCTTCTGCAGCAGCAACACAAAATCAACCTCCTGCAGCAACAAATCCAGGTGAGGCCTGTGTGCGTGTGTGTGTGTGTGCACATGTCAATCCACGTTTGTCGTCGTGTGTATGCATCTTTCCAAGTGTATGTGTTTGTGTGAATGTGCCCACAAAGGCAATTTTGTGACTGTGATTGTTGCAGTTTTTTTTTTTTTTGCTCTGCCATCAGCATTTGGGGCCGGAATCAACGTTGACTTATAATAGCCCTCCTCCTCTAACACAAAAACACACACACACAACCTGTGTAATCACTTAAAAGTGGTCAGTCTGCTTGGAAAAATCAGAAGTAGGGTGCTGGTAAAAAACAGTACATCTTTATTATATAAATCAGAGTTTGCACGTCAAACTGTCAGTGAAGTACACTTTTTCATGTTCTTTTGTATGTTTTTGAGTGATTGTGAAGGTGTTTTCACAGACAGAGAAGTGGATTGGCTCAGTTAAGCAACAGCAACGTTGTACAAATCCAGACAAAGGCAACTAAGCCAGCAAAGAAGCCAAGAAGGTGTCGGGAAGACGCTCAAAACGGAAAAGCTGTTCCATGGATTCACCTTGTAGCCAATAAAATGTTAGAATTAGGTCACATTACACCCCTAAAATCTTTATCATGGCAACCACAAGCCTGCTAACAGACCTCATTATTAGCCATCCAGACAGAATGCACATTTTCTCCTAATGAGAGCTGATAGAGGGTCTGCTTCATCTCACTGACATCCACAGGAGGAATTCCCTTCAAAAGGAAATACTATGATATGCAAAACTTGAGATGTTAAACAAATCTAATCATGTAGACAGAAGTGAATAACCTTATATAGACAGAAGATCTGCAAAGTAAATCAACTAAAAAGTCCCTTTGAATGTGGATCTGTGTTTTAAGCTGCTAAGAAAATGGGTGGGTATATATGTAACACTTAAAAATGGAAGCATTGTCCTTTTGGGTGCTACACTAGAGCCTCTATGTTGGTCCAGGTGGCTTGGAACGAATAGCCCAGGCCTTTGTAAAAGCAGATGACACTGAATTTTGAGCTGAGAAAGCCGGGCTTTGTATCATAAAGAGACACCCTGTCCGAGAGGGAACACACACACACACACACACACACACACACACATTCCCTTTCCCCCGAGAGGTTAGCCATACACAGTTTGTGTGATAAGAGACCTTGTGATAGCATGTGTGTGGGACGTGTGTCTATGTGTGTCCACGGTTCTGTTTAAAGCAGCTGTGTTTATTTGCTTTGTGCGAGTTAAATTCGGAATTGTTCGCGTTTTTGTCTCTTCGATAAAAAAAAGAGAGCACATGTTTGTTTCTGAGGATTTCTCTGTGCATTCTCGAGCGTCCATTTCTTCCTCTGTGCATATGTGTGTGTGTCTGCCGCAGCTGTGTGTGTTAAGCTATAAACACGTCTGCTCATGATTCACTCCCTCACGACCCCGCCGAGACAAAGCTCTCTTTTCCCATGACTTTGCAACCTTTTCCCAAACAAGCGTCTCTCCATTGAGCGGGCCCAACAATAGTTTCTCACAAGCAGAGGCAGCTGTAGGCAGCCTCGTTAAGGAGAGGGACACAATCAACAGGGGCTCATCGCAGGAGCGCAAAACACACACACACACATCCACATATGTCACGCACATCAAAGTACACACAAACGTGGACAAACATACAAAAAAATATACGCCTTCCCGCTCGTGCGCACGTATCGAAGGCAGTCACAGAGCGCGCTGCACGCTCTCCTGATGATCAAACACACACTCATCATCAAAGACTTGGTCGAGAAATACACTGCTTAATCATTCATGAAGAGATTGTCCGCACAATCCCACAATACAATGGCCTGCCAGAGAGAGGGCACCAGGTTCAGTGTGTTGGGGTGTGTGTGTCCGTGTGCGTATGTGTTTTGTGTCTGTATGATAAGCCCCTTGTGATTGCATTTCCCCCTAACGAGGCTGAGTTCAGCTGTCCCTGTGTGTGTGTGTGTGTGTGTGTGTGTGTGTGTGTGTCTCTGTGTGTGTGTCTGTGTGTGTGTGTGTGTGTGTGTGTGCGCGCGTCCTTGGCTTTGTTAGGCCCAAACCCCCAAAGGCCTGTGAAGAATGCTTTCAACCGTCCACTTGGAAGAGGTGATGAAATGAAACGAATAATCAAGCTCATGAAAAAGAGAGGAGAGTGACACACATCCCTCATGAAAGGAGGACAAATTATTTACTGACCCCGCGTCCGGTTTCCTATTTTTTCTCACCCTGAAACCCAAATCAAGCTAGCGATATGCGTGTTCGCGTCCACTATTTAGGCCAACGGCACTCGCCGAAACGGCCGCGAGCTGACAAACAAGCGAGTTCATTTGCAGAGGCAGACATAACAGCAACACAAGATAACGACATACAGTATGGACAGAGCGCACACGCACACACCATTCATTACTGATCCGAAGTCAGTGATCAGCTACCGTCTGCCTCGGACTAATTGATTCTACCTGGAATTATCCATGAATTAGCACCAATTAGGATCCATTCATTTTGTCATCACACAAGCACAGTTAACATTGATTTTGTTTTACTTTTTTTCTGCTACATCTAATCCTAGTTTAACTGTTCTTTAGTCCAAATTTAAACTTCCTTTATCCTCTCTAAACCTCTAATCCTGACCCTTAATCCAAGTCCTGATCCTAAATTTATCCAGGAAAAATGACCTTTACTTTGCCGAACTTTGTGCTCAATCTGAGGGTATAACACAACTTGCTCTCTAAAGAATTATAAAACAAGAACATGTGTGCGCATGAAGACATGCAGACACACAAAAACACACACGCACATGCACCCCTACCCCCTGCTACGGGCCTTCTTGTTAAGCTCAGAGGGGTGAGCACATTTCCTCACACTTCCCTTTGCTTTCCCTCTCGTCTTCTCTCATTCTAATTAAACGACTTGTCTCCAAGGCCCCCTCCGGTGTTGCCGGGGACGACTGCCGCTGCCGCGCGGGGAAGCGCGACAGGGATGAAAGGAGCTCACCTGCGGCGCGGCTCAGGGCTTACCTTGAGAACACGCACACATTTTCATAGAATAGAGGCGACACACACACACTCACAGTGTATTTTGAAACGGAGGGATGAGGGGACACGAGTGTATCCTGCCTAATGAATCAAAACTCACTCAACCAAAACACACACACAAGACAAGTGTGTGCCTACCTCTGTTGGCTGCCTTTCAACTCATCAAGCACCACCGCTGGTATAGGTGGGAAACAGCAAAGCAG
Organism: Lateolabrax maculatus; assembly: GCA_031216445.1. Taxonomy (NCBI): domain Eukaryota; kingdom Metazoa; phylum Chordata; class Actinopteri; order Acropomatiformes; family Lateolabracidae; genus Lateolabrax; species Lateolabrax maculatus. The sequence continues at coordinate 6,879,622 of CM062211.1, forward strand.
ACGGTGAAGAAGAAAAAAGTTAGATAGAATCAGAAAAGCCACCTGATGCTTTGACTAGTTTAAGAGAGGCCAGACGCGCCGGCGACAGCAGCTAACAAGCTCTATATTAAGGTTAACTTACACTGGTAACTCAATCACACAGACACACACACACACACACACACACACACACACCACTCGAAGTGTAATACCTGATACAGTAACAAGCACAGCCTCTGTCCATGTTGAATATTTTAATTCCTTGGGAGAAGAAGAGAAAAACAAAAGCAGAAACAGTAAAAAGCGTGCTTTTCATTCATTTTCATACAAAATACAGTATACCTCATACATGCACACACACACACACACACACATAACACACAAGCACTTTTGTATGTGCACAGGAGCGGCTAACCCAATTGCCTGTGTAATTGTTTAATCACTCCCATTACACCGCAACCAGTGTAATTTGTGTTTTCCTTACGCACTGTATGTGTCGCACACACAAACACACACACACACCCACACACACACACTCATAAGCTGTACCACAGCCAACCAGCCTTTCCCACTGAGACCCACCCTCTCTCACATGCTCTCTCTCTAATGCACCCACACACAGACATACCTGTGCGTGTGCATCCCAGCCATTGCGACATGAACCGTGCCCCCACATTCACAGCAGGCTGGCCTCTAATAGCCCCTGTCCATGGAAAGTTAATGGACTAATATTAAAAGCCAGCTATTTCTCTCCCTCTGTCTCTCTTTCTCTCTCTCTCTCTCTCCAAATTAATTATTGGTTCTATCGCTCGCACGTCCCTTCTTTAGCAATAGGTCATCCAGGTCTTGCATTAATTGCTGGAGCATATGGTCGCCAACAGATTTTAGCTGTGGGACTCGCACTTTAGCGGGGGCTATTTTTTTCGCGCGCTCAGATGCGAGCCATATTGTGCGGCGCTGGCAGCTATTGTTCGGCGCATTAACTTCATAGAGCTAATTACTCCCCAATAATAACTTTACCTTGGAGTTTTTAGCGAGCCGCGTGCCAACCAACCTGTTTCGCACCCCATATGTTAATTAGCGGCCACATCTTCATTATGCCGCAGCGGCGCTTTAAGTTCAAGCTGTGCCGCCTGGCGCGTGGTGAACGCAGCCTCGAATCGCTGCCAATTATCCAACTCTTGCTCCCCTCTCCGTCTCTCTTTCTCTTTCTCCCTCTCTTGTTCATTCTGCTCCGTCTATCTGCTGTTTATTTCCTGAGAAGTTCTCTCACCAGGGTGAATTGTTGTCTTAAATCCTTCTTTCTGTCCTCTTTGCCCCTGTGAAAGTTCTCAAGAAAAACTTTCACACATTTTCTTATATATATATATATATATATATATATAGTTCTTCTTCTGTTCAGAGTATTTGTCTTTGTTTTACATTCAGTTATCACTGATTAGAGGTTTTTGTTTCAGATGAGTTCCAGTTTTGTTTGTTTCAGGTTTCCTTTTTGGACGTGGGAGGGGTTTGCAGATAAAAAGCGGAGCCCCTTATTCTCCACGTCTGCAGCCTACAGTAGCAGCAGTGTGATGTTTTGTCTGTGTGTTGTAGGTTTTCATGTTCGCTTTGGGCCTGATGTGAAAGAGAAGCTGAGGAGTGCGTTATTCCCCAAAGCGCCTGCTGTTTCAGATGTGCCTTTTCCTTTATGTGAGATCTGGAGATTGTCTGATAGATCTGGCCTCGCGCTCACTTTCCCTCTCTGTGTTTCTCTCACCCTCACTTTCTCTCACATGCTCTTCTTTCCTTCTGTCAATGCATCTCTTTCTCTGATTTGTATTCTCTTCTGATTTGGGAGAGCTCGCTCCCTCTCTTTTCTTTCCTCTTGGTTTCAAAGTTTACGCTATGATCACGAGGCTTACACACAGAGCTCATAATCCACTTTAACGTATTGCATCATGGTATATCCAATATTAGGAGAAATATAAGATTAAGTCATTCTGCAGATGGTACAGGAATGTAAATGGGAAGGAATGCACAGGGGGCCATGATGAGGGAGACACTCCAATATCATATGATCAGCTAGTGGACAAACGCCCCCATCCCCATCAACCCTCTACACACACACGCACACACACAGTTTAGTGTTTGTAGTCCCTTGTTTCCTCCTGCTACGCTCAACTCGCTGTGATCCATGTTGTCTACCTCATATGTGTGTGTGTGTGTGTGTGTGTGTGTGTGTGTGTATTACCCTTTGGAGGTCAGTTTGTGTGTATGCCAGTGGCCATTCTAGGCTAGGGCTGCTGCTCATCAGCTCAACAGCTGTTACACACATATCCAACTCAACAGCAACATATGGGAGGGAATTATTCTCCATAAACCATTCTCTGCCTTACCCGCTGTATTTCAGTTTTTCCTCATTGTTTTGTGTCTTTCTCTTGCCTTTTTGTTCATTTTTTTTTCTATTACTTGATCTTCTTACCCCATTGTGGAGACTTACATGTATTGTGCAACAGTTCTCTAGGCTGATTAATGTCTTCCTATTGTATGCGAGCTTTTTGTTATGAGATAGAAAAAGAGGCAGCCATAGAGAGGAAAAGACTCAATTCTATGATATTCCCATTTTCCTTTTGTAATGAAAGAAAGCAAAGCCATGTGCACACGCAGAGACGTCACACGGTACAGTACATGTGCCAGTGTGTCTATGTACAGTATGTATGTATTACAGCTGCCACAGACTTATCCTCCTCCTCTCTCCTCTCTCCTCTCTTCTCTCCTCTCCTCTCCTCTCCTCTCCTCCTCCTCCCCACGGTACATTACAGTATTGCTAGCCAGCTCCACTCCAGCATATGTCCAATTAGGCCTGAAAGGCAAAGCGGAACTGTTCTGTCTGTGATTCGTCCCCGCGGGGGTCCTGTCCGAGCGTTGCGCTGGAACGCCTCTCCCTTCTGATCGCGCGGCGCAGGCGAGCACGGCGGTTTATGGTTTACCAAAATGGTGGAGTAATTATTGTTTTTGGTGTAAGGGGGAAACAGGAGCCGCTTGAAGAGAGCGCTATTCCCCAGCGCCGTGATAGTTTGATTACAGTGCTGCTGGCTGCCGCATGCCGACTCACGGGGGCAGGAGGAGGGGGAGAAGGGGGAGGAGGAGACACACTTACACACAGAGCCACACACACATAGGTATTTACAGTACACGGGCATGCATACGCCCAGGGAAACTTGAGTACACACACACAGGCAGGGAAAAGCTGTTAGCACTGAGAGACAGCCGCTCTCCCTCTCTGTTTACCTGTCTCAAGCACTAACCACTTCAAGTGTCCATATCACTGAGATATTACCTGATTGTAGCACCGCATCCTTATGATTGTGCAGCCATTTCCAGCCATTTTCATCCTTCCAGATCAATTTTCCACATCAAACAGCTTTTACCTGCCCATTATCCTATTCAGCTATTACATCTCTGCCCTCCTGGCAAAATAAGAGAGGAGAGAGGAGATGAGTTGTAACGAAGGAGCAAAGTGCTTTGAACAGGTCAAAGGCCTAAAGACCCTATCAGGGGTTTGACGTAAAGGGACACTCCAGCAATTTTACACATGAAGTTTAGTTTACTTGGCACAAGGAGTATTAGTCTGCCTTTGAATACAGTTGTATAATGTCTTCGATACCAAGTTGCATTATGGGAAATGTAGGATCCAGAGTTTTGGGGGCTTGATGCATATGAGAGGGTAAAATTCTGATTTCTTGGGCTGCGCAGCTTCAATTTTGACTATTTATGTTTCTATTTATGTTTTCACAAGTATTCAGACTTTATGGAAGTGCAATTTTAATGCTGGAGTGCACCTTTAATTACATATTGGTTATTTGGTGTAGTAAGCCATCCGGCCTTCAATTTTTATCATAGGTCAGTTTAAAAACTGATTTTAATTCAGACTAACTCGGTCAAATACTCTGTAGAGACCAGATAACTGGCCAAAATCAAAAACTCATCTGTTTCCACTAATGCTCATGAGTGAAAGGGAAGAAGAGTTTTACTTTTTGTTGGCAAAAACTGAAAGAAACAACCTGTGAAGTTAGTTTCCACCTGTTTTTATGACATAAATTTAATTTGCATAAGAGAACTCACATGGAGACCCCAAAAATCATTGTATTGATAAAGAGAAGTAGTACAAGAGTGATGAAACTGATATGTTAAATAACTGATTATATTGCCTCTTCTTCTTCCTCTTTTTATCTTATTTCAGTACAGTGTAGGCGCAGCATTGTTGTATTGCTGCCATGCCCAAAGATTCAAAAGCAAAACTGGTGGCCAAGAAAAAACACCACATTGTATTTTTCAACAAAAGCAAGTTACTTAATGAAAATAACATAAATGACATAATGTACCTACAGAGCTTAAGAGTTACTCAGGCTCTATTGAGTATTTCAAATATTGCCCAGTAGTTTATGGAAACACATTGATTTCCTGGTTCTGACTTTTTCGAAAATTGATTAAATTTAAACAGAATTTGGCTTGAGCTCCTTCCCTGTCTTCATATTTGTAGTTTCTACATCATACCAGCATTACACCTCAGCTTTACAGGGTGACAAGAGACCCTATTTTCCTCCTTGTCTCACCTTTTTCCACTCTTCTCTCTCCTCCTCACTTCTTCTCCTCATCTTCTCCTATCTTTCCTCTCAAACTGTCAGTCAGTCCATCACACGCGATTCTTTGTGTGTTGTTTTTGGCAGAACGCTGTTTAGTGCAACCATCTGTCTCCTACTTCTCTCTCTTTCTGTCTCCCTCTCTCTCCTTCTTTCTCTCTCCCTCTCCTGTCGTCCCTGCCAAAGCCACCCATCGGAGGAGCTTTTTTCTGCTTCTCCTTTTAAAATCCTGGAAACCTTGTGAAGTCGTATGGCTCTCTGCCGACGGGCGAGCAGAGAGGGTTGTGTCTGCGCGTTTGTGTGTGCGTTGGTGTCTTTGGGTTGTTGGGGGGATTGATGCGGGGAGAAGGGAGAGAACATCATCTTCCAAATAAAAGGAAAAGGCCAGCTGTTGTGAGAGTTTTGTGAACTGTCCTCATGACTTCTTTTTTTGCCTTTGAATTGAGAAGAAGTGAAGAAGTGTTCACAGTGTGTGCGTTGGTGTGTGTGTGTGTGTGTTTAGGACTTCATTAGTGTCTTTGCAGACTGATGTCGTATGTGTGTTCCATATTTATTACATGAATATATGCATATGAGCTTGAATGCATATGATTCTGAGAAATTATTATCATGTAATTCATATGTAACTGTCTTCAGAATAGTGATTAATGCTGTTGCAGTTACTCACATACACAGCGTTATTTTTAGCATTATCATTTAACATTTTCAGTGCCTGTCTGTGGGTGGTCACTTAAAGACATGCCAAAGGTGCTCATGTTTTCGTCTCCCTTTCTCCCCCCTCCTCTCCCGCCTTCATCAGCAGGTCCAGGGCCAACTCCCTCCGCTGATGATTCCCGTCTTTCCTCCGGACCAGAGGACTCTGGCGGCGGCTGCAGCCCAGCAGGGCTTCCTCATGCCCCCTGGCTTCAACTACAAGCCTGGCTGCAGTAAGTAACGCGCACACACACACACAAACACACGCTTACATTCATAAATAGGTGCAACTTTCAGTGTAAAAGTACTTTTTTATGTGTGATTTTTCAAATGTTTTTCACCAAGCAAGGTAGTCTGACCATTTTTTCCCACACAAGGAGTCGGATTGTTTCCCAAAAGACGAGCTCGCCCCTACAACAACATCTCTCTCTTAATAGAAAAACCAGTCCAAATACACCCTTCCTGTTTACACTCTCAATCTCTCTTTATCTCTCTCTCTCCCTCTCTCGCTCAGTCCTTTTGGCTCCCTCCTTTTGTCTTGTCTATTTTTTGATGTATAAAAGCAACAAAATACAGGCGTCCTGCACGACATGTTTTTTTTTTTTTTTTTTTTTTTGGCTATCACGCTCCGGCTGTGTGGCAATGTGTTGTTTACCATGATAGAGAGAGAGACAGAGACAGAGGGAGAGAAAGAGTGGTGAGTGCCTGCCAGGGGATGCTGGGAATAAATGCATGGTGGGGGGGGGTTAGCAGAGGGGGGGTGGGGGGTGGTAATGTGACCTGCCCCAGGTTCTCCTCACATTAACACAGGACGCAGCCAGAACATGTTTCCAACACAGCCCACACACACACAAACGTCCAGGCAGCCAGAAATTGCATTGTGATATTGCAAACACAAAAAAAAAAATACAAAAAAAATACTTAGATATGTGAGCGTGCAAACAAACGCAAGCTCTTGCACACTCAGCCCCCCCCCCACCCCACCCCCACCCTACCCCCCCACCCCCTTAGAGTTTCACAGCTTCCCAAACAAGTCCATTCCATTTTAATTAGTGCCATCTTCACCCACGCCCACTGCCCACGTAAATACCCTGTCAAGTGGTGGGCTTGTCTTTTCACTGCCTCGGCCAACTCCAACCGGATTGGCACGCTGCGCCAGGCTGGGCCGCCCCTGAGAAAACTCTCTGGCAACTTTCAAAGTTGTTGTGAGTTGATGTAGTTTGGTGCTGCGGCTCTAAATAGGACATGTGTAGCATTGTGCTCTGACATATTCTCACGGCGCTTCATAGCTTTGAAGATATGAATAGATTTTATCTGCACAGTATGGACTGTGGCTGTCTTGTGTGAACGCACAACATGTTAAAGCTAAAGATCTACTGTTTAACTTTTGTGAGGACTTTGTATAATCTACTTTAAATGTTGAAAACTAAATTAGTTCTAAACAGCACTTTTTTAGGTATGACATGTCCATCATTTTCTGAAAAAGCTGAATTTGAAGCTGATTTTTCCCTTCTCCTTCTATTTCCAAGACGTAGTTGTTTAATTAAGATTAGCAGTACTGCTCGTGACGAGTAAACTGAATTTCATTTTTAAAATCTTATTTTTTTTTTATTGCACTCAAATTAACACCAAAGGGACATTAATGATGTTTTTGCATCTCACTTCCCTCAGTATATCTCCTTCTTTCGTCGGTTTGTCAGTGAGAAATTTCCTCCTCGTCCACCGAGGTCGCTGTCCCACAGCCAAGAGCAACATGTTTGCTTTCCTCCGTCCGTCTCCCTTTTGTTACAGCGACCCCCAGGAGGAGCATAAATATCAGCCCAGCTCATGTTTGTCCAGGGAGCGAGGAGAAAAGACCCATCTCCTAGAATACACAGTCCTGAAATAATTCTTTAATCCCTCCTGCCCTCCCTCCCCGCTGGAGAAAAGAATGTCTCAGCTTTGGGTTTTTTTTTTTTTTGTTTTTTTTTTAAAAACGACTTTATATGGGAAAATATGTCGGAAGGAAAGTCTTGGCTTATGCCTAGCCGACACACACATTTACATGGGCACACACATGCGCAATAAAAGGTCCTGATACAGCCAAGAGGCTGACCGCTGCGCTGAAGGTTCGGGTCAGAAATGTAAGGTCAAGCCCTGAGAACGTTCCCAAGTTTTTCTCCATAAAGAATAGTCTCTTCAGTGTGACCAGTATAAAAGTCTGACCTCTGTGTGCTGTGTTTTAGTTAGTGGGCATGTCCACATGCACATCAGAGCTGTCAACAGGCAGATTTATTCAATCTGAGGATAATTAAGTACAGTATTCCTCCTCTCCTCTCCCTATCTGCCCTTCCTCACCCTCCATCTCCTCTCATCTCTGACCTTTCTGTCCCTCCCTTTCTCTCTCTTTTTCTTTCTCTCGGAGTAATTACAACACGGCCTATCTGCACCTGGTCACTAATAATCTGCACTCGTCCTTTTCTCCCCTGCTACTCTGTCTGCACTTCTGTCATCTCCTCCGCCCTGTTCGTCCATCTATCTCTTGATTCATCAGTCCTGACAGAGAGGGAGAGAGGGAGAAGGAAGGGATGGAGGTGGAGAGTAACTTGTGAAGAGAGAAAGATGACAACAAGGAGGACACAAGAAAGAGAGAAAGTGGGAGAGGGGCGAGAGAAAGACTGAAAGCAGCCCTCTCCCAACAAAGCAGGAGAACAGACAGTTGAGGGGAAAAAAAGAGAGAGGAGAGAGCAGCAATCGGCAGTGGCGGCTCTTAATTACGGCGCTGGGGCCAGCTTTATCAGAATCCCCTCACCTCGCTGCTCTTTGTCAGGGGGTATTAAGGAGGAGGACACACAATCAGGCTTTTCATTAAGGCCCTACCAGCAGCGCGCACAAAGGACGGCTTTAACAGCTGCAGAGAGGGACTCAGGTGGTGGTGCTGGGAGGGGATGGAGGGGTGGGGGGCGTGATGGAGGGGAAGAGGGGCACGAAGGTGGGATGACAGGGAGGAGAAAAACAAGAGGATGAGGGGGCAGGGAGGGGAGATAGAACAAGGGTAGAGGGATGGATGGAGAAAGGGTCCCAGAGCAGGAAAGGGTGAGTGAAAGAAGGAGAAGGGGATGCTGGTGTGTAAAAATGCACCAACGACCACAGATCTTACTTTTAATATTAGCGTAATGTGTTGTGACAATGTTTTAAAAAATGCGATCTTCTCTGGTTTTCTTCAGGTGACCCCTACCCTCTCCAGCTCATCCCCACAACAATGGCTGCTGCTGCTGCTGCCACACCAGGCCTGGGACCCCTGCAACTCCAGGTAAGACTACAGATGACCTCTCGGAAGCAGATTTAGGGACCCAAACCAAATACCAGAAGTGTCTGAATATCACAGACTAAAACATTCTCTAAAAACATTCGGTTTTTCTTTCCACTTGGATGGTCCTGTTGGAAATGAATCCCCGAACCCTGACAGCGTTTGCACCACATACTGCCCACTGAGCTATACAAGTCCACAAACACAGCCACAGGGGGGATGCACAGCTGTCACTTTCAGCCAAAGTGTGGACAGTGAGGTGGTCCCATAAAAACATGATCTTCATGATCAGAGCTCAAAAATCACTCAGAACTGACAAGTGTAACCCTCGCCCCTGGCTTTGTCCTACAATAGGAAGCACAAGACAGGAATATTCAGATTGACTGTCAGAGCTAATCTGTGAGTGGTGCTGAAGAGATTTCAATCTCTTTTAACAGCACAGAGGCGTTTTTGAATGCGATCTAACTTGTAGGGCATCATTGAGATGATGATTGCGTTCTTTCCGCAAGCACCTGAACACACTGAGAAAGAAACGTTTTTAGGCATTCCCTACTCTCAACTTTATCAATCAAATTGCAGTGGTCAGCCCATATGTACAAGCTCAAGAAAGTGGTCTGCTTGTGTGCCCTGCTACTATGTCATACATTTGGATAAACAAACGGTGAATAAGCAAGAAAGCAGAATGAGATAACAGGGACGGGGAGAGACAAAACTACAGAGGTAAAATGGTTTGAAAAAAACATCTGTTATCCCACTTATGAGGAGGATGAGTCTGACTTTGGTCCTTTTCCTGTCTGCATATTTAGAATAAGTGGCCTATCGCTTGGTAATCCTGACCCCCACCCCCCACCCCCAAAAAAACCCCGACCACCGATTGTACACTCACTCTCTCCAGTTGACCCACGCACACACACACCCTTGCAGACAAGCACACACGACTAGACCTCACATTCTTCCACTCAGATCCACATGGGCTTTGGGGCCCTCTCTCCCAGGGGTTAAGAGCCTGCGCGGGCGTCCCCCCAGTTGCCTGTCTGAAACACATTAACCTCCAGTACGGGCTGCACTTGGCCCTCGTGTCTCCTTGACACGTATTATCATAAAATATGACACACACACACACACACGAATATCTGAGAGAAATGGAGAGAATATCTGCGTTGATACACATCTTTTCCTGCACATCTTTTTCACTTACTGTTCACACACTGAAGTAATGATGGGAAAATATGTGTTAAAGGTTAGGCAGAGTGTGTGTAATACATTTGCACCTGTCAGCCAAACGTGCTGCCCCATATGCTAGACACTACAGGGAGAATAGAATAGCTTTGTAATTCTATCATGGAGAACGGACCCCGCTGTCCTCACTGATTTCATTATTACTCTTGTGTGTGTGTGTGTGTGTGTGTGTGTGAGCACATTTGTGTGTTTAGCCTGAGAATAATGTCCTCTGCGCTGTTATCACTGCTTCAATCTAGCCGTCCATATGTTCGACTGTGTTCAGACTCACTCAATCTCCAGTTGAACGGCTTTGTCCACCTTGCAATTGGTTTTTTTTTTTTTTTTTTTTTGGGTTAGTTTTTTACCAGCAGGGAGGGGTGAGAGGACACAACAAGTGCAAAAAAACATCTCACTAGCAGATTTCTTTCTTACAATCCTCCCGGAAAAACACACACACACACACACACACACACACACACAAACACAGACGAGATTAAGGCTTGTCAGAAAGAAACGGATTTGCCGGGGCTAACACAAGTACAGATGTCTCAATGTGGATGGATTTCCTTTGGGATCGTCTCTGCGCCCTCATTTGATAAGGAGGTGTCTCTGTCGCCGAGACGAAACATGACAGTTAGCTCGGGCCTCAGGTCGCCACGGCAACACAGTGGTTTTGTCGGAGAGGACACAGGTGAACCCACTTATCCACAAATAGAGATAGAAAATGAAAGATTTTCAGAGCGTACACAATGAACTTCCCAGCATTGAAGAGTGCAAGGAAACACACTGTCAGATATGTTATTTCAACATATTGACACACACACATACACACACATAGTCATTACATTGTATAGTGTAATAACCTGTACACACTAAATGTTTTACACAAAGGAATAATGTAATCCTTAAATTAGGTAAAAATATGAAAATGACTCATGTTGGAGTTTTAGTGGTATCCAACACACATGTAACAGTGGGTTTCTTATCTCAGGCAATGAAAGGACAGAATTTAATCTTGTTCAGGTCATGACCCTTGGTGCCTCAGTACTTTCAACAGGCTTCAATAGATTCACGTGGCAGACTGGTACAATGCAGGCTGCCCATTCTGTGCGCACACACGTTCATTCATACACACCCACTGACAACATTAAATCTGCACCAGGCACCTTGCTGGGTTACAGCAGCAACTTAATATTCTGGCTAGAGAGCCTGACCACTGGCAACTACAAGAACAACCATATTTGAAGTTCAAATTTAATATATTTTTAAACTGAACTCGATGGGTAAATTGGTGGAGTGCTCCTTTGATATTGAAACTTGCACAAGTTGAATTTGAATGAAATTTAAAATTGAAACTTTTCAATTCTAAACTGATAAAACAGGTGAATTTTTAATGAAATGTGTAATTTATTAGAGGGTATTGATATTACACCAAACCGTTTTGCAGAATCCACATCTTAGTCCCTTTTGGTGTCTTGAATTTGAAAACGATATAAAGGAAGAAATCAGTGGGGAACTGTGCTATGTGCCTTGATGACACTGTGTAAAAATTGCATACATAGAAAGAGGACTAAGAGAAAAACTCTCAACAGCACAGCTTGAGTTAAGTGCAGTTCTTAGAAAAATGTATTAATCTCTCAATGATTTAAAGCTTTTTCTATGTTTTAAACATCCTCCATAGAAATCAACAGAGTAGCACTTACAGTCAATGGGAGCTTAACACAGAATCCTCCACAGACGGTTTTCAAGGCAACAGAGGCTTTGGAGTGTACAAGTTTGGCATTTAGCATATTAATCTGGGGGATAAGTGTGACATTGTGCATTAGAGCATGTTAATCTGGCTCCCTATTGACCCTTGATATCATTGATATCATCCATATCGCATAAATGGGCCAAGAAGGACCGACAGAGAGCTGGAAAATATAAATAAAAATACACTTATCCGGGCAAGAGAGAGATCAGCGATAAAGGTGAAATGGCAAAGGTACCAGAGAGGTGTTTAGAGGGATGATCAGTTAAAAGGATAAACAGAGGGAAAGAGAGATGGGGGCATAGAGGTAAGTGGAGGAGAAAAGTGTGGATGTGTGTGAGAGATTAATTGTGTGTGTGCGGCGTGGTATAAAGAGGGTCAATGGCGTGGGTCAGGCATCATATGGAGAGGCAGATGTTGGAACATATTGTCCTGGATTACCGCACTGTACACCGGAGAGATGGACGGACGAACAACAGACAGGCGGTGGGAGGGAGGGAGGGAGGGAGGGAGCGAGAGAAAAAAAGAGACCGGGACAGATGACAGAAGGTAAATGAGAAATCAATCGAGTAACTTGTTTCTCCACAAAACCTTATCTGGAAGGGAGAAAGAGTGCAGCAAAGCATTTTCTCAAACGTGGGAATTGCTTCAGTGTTGATATCTTTTTCTTGGCCCTTAAAGGCTTCTTGCAGATGCAAAGAAATGCCATTTTGTGATAACAGCACAGGATCGATGTGAAATCAGTAGACAGCAGAGATCAGTGACTGTAGTTAGGCAAGTTCTGCTGTACCACTTCCGAACACATAATGAGTGAAGGAAAAGTATTTTTAAATGTGTAAGTCTATAATCTTTACTGACTTTTTTGTTTGGTTTTTTTGTCTCCAAATTGTGATGAAATTCCAAAATAAAACTTGTTTTTTATTATTTTTTAGCTTTCATTTTAACTGTCTAAAGCAAGCACAAAGACTAAACAGCATAACGCAAATACTTGAAATGTTTGTTGTCAGAGAAAATGTGTTTGTGTTTGTCCTTGAGACTGTGCCATAAAGGTATAAGAAAAGCATTGTAATCATTTTATTTGAACTTAGACCACTGTATTCATCTTTCAGTGTGGGTTGTATTTATTTTATTTATTACTTAATTCAATCAGAAATTTGTTGAGAACATATCGAACACAATGACAACCAAGTCTGAAAAGCAAGAGAGGCTGATAAGACGTAAAGAGAGGGAAGTGTTCGTGTCAAACGCCTCTGACTCACAACTGTCAGACAGACAGGAAGTCGGACAGACCGACAAGAATCCATTAAGATCCATACAATAGTCCTCGGTGTCCATGTAAACAAAAGAGCTCAGACCGCTCTGAAGCGCTGCTAACTCTGACAACAAAGCCCGGGCGAGCTGGTAATCTGACTAAAGCTGCAGATTATTGACCAAGACTCTCTCTCACACACACACACACACATAGAACCGCCCGAAGAGAATGGACACAGCGTGCTCACACACACACAAACACACACAGTGTCAATAGCATTAATGCCAAACAATCATCCCCATGTTTTCACATTTGACACCAATAGTCACACATCACCTTTTCACCTTTTGTCAATAGAGTTCAGGCTGCACATGCTTACACACACACACACACACACACTCACACACGCATACAAGGGGGTTTGTCATGTGACCAGCACACGCTGACCGCTATACATTTACACACACACAAAAACATGCAGACGTGTAAGTGCTGGTCTCACAGTAGAGGATTAAAGACAGAAGGAGTGAGGAGCAGGTCTTAACTGTTCTCACACACACACACACACACACACACACACACACACACACACACACACACACACACACAGAGCCCAGCAGTATGCCTGGCTAGTGAGTGACATTTCAAATTCCTAAGTCTCATCCTGCAACTACGATTGCACCCCCACCACCCCCCACTCATTGTGTTGCTCTGTGTGTGTGTGTGTGTGCGCGCGCGCACTCGCTCCTCCAGTCACCCCAGGGGGCTTTGCGCTGTCACTTCCTGTTTGTTGACATGCATGTCGTTGTGGCGACGCTCTGGGCGCGCTCCACAGTGCCTCTGCCCTCTGTACCGTGTCTGTGTGTGTGTGTGTGTGTGTGTGTGTGTGTGTGTGTGTGTGTGTGTGTGTGAGAGTGTGTGTACGTGTGTGTGAGAGAGAGAGAGAGAGAGAGAGAGAGAGAGAGAGTTTGTGAGCATGTGTGTGTGTCATTGCACACCGGCCCATTGAGCAGGCTTTGAGTGACGGGAGCTGGCCTTGTAATGGAACTCAATTCACTCCGCAAATAAAGAGGCCTTTGAACCACTGGTCCGAATATGGCAGGACACACACACTCACACATACACACACACACCGCCTGTGGTCCACTCGCTAGGGGGTTTGGCTGGTAGGGAGGGGAGGTGGGGGGGTGAGGGGTGTTCATGCTCGGCTGCATCCCCCCCACTCTCTCTTCCAGGAGCCACAGTGCAGCTAATTGAAGAGAAATGAGCGAGCGGAAGCTGATCGGATCTCAGCGAGCTGGTCCTCCGCGTTCGCGTAGCTCGCCAGAGCATGTCCGATCTCCCCGATTTCCACAGCAGCAGCAGCGCGCCCCGTCTACTGTATGTACCTCAATTATCACTGTTCCCCTCGGTGTCTATAACAGCAGCAGATGCTGACAACACTGGGCATCGGTTTCTCTCCAAAACGAAGTGGCACCAAAGCTATACTGTCTGATCCTCAGCGGAGAAGACGTGTTCACTCCCAGTGCTTCTGAAGGAACGCTAAGGTGCAAGAAGGCTGAATAGAAATATGGAGAAAAGAAGGCAGTCAGTTGAACGTGTGAAGCGGTCCATAACCTCAGTTTCACAATTCAGTATCTCTTAAATGTGTCTCTCTCTGAGAGTGTTTGTCAGGGATGAAGTTACCCAGCATCCTGTTTAGATTGCTCTGCCTCAGAGTACAGTTCATCTTTTTGGAATGGCAGGTATCTTATTTAAGAGTGAAATGAAAAGTTTGGGAATTCAGTGAAAGCAACAAAAAAGACATAGTATTGTAACAGAAAACACGCTGCTTTTACATCGCAGCTGCAGTGAATATTGTTGTTGCCACATGTGAGTGACGGTCAGGCAGAGATTATTTCAAATTCAAATATGAGTTTCTTCCAAATTGCACTTCTTTGTCTGAGTGTGCTCACTGCCAGTGTGAATGTCTCTTTTTTCCCCTTGTTTGTATAAAGAGAGATAAATGTCTTTACTTAAGATAGCAGAGGAGAGTAGGAGCTAATGTGGCTGTCAAGAGAGATAGAGAGAGGTACAAACAGACAGAGAGAGAGATAGCAGTGACAGCATCTCTTCCTCGTCCATTTGCATAAACCAGCCTTTGTTTGACGCCGGTGGCCGGCAGCCAAGCACCAACAGAAGGACGGAAGTTAAACTAAAAAAAAGAAGAAAAAAAAAAGAAAAAAGGATGGTCCTCTTCCAGAAAAATCTTTCACCAGAAATAAATAATAACAATTATAACTATTCAAAAAACAACACATCAGTTACTTCTCGCTAAACAACCGTTCTGTTGCTCTTCAGAGGAGGGAAAAACAATTCTGAGAAAAACCAAACAGCGTCTTGGAGATTTGTATTAGCTCACATGAAAGTAATTGAGCTTTGCAGGATGATTTTGAGGAGGAAGATAGAGACACAGAAAGAAGTGTTTATGAATATTGAAGCTCCTTCCAAGTTGTGAATATTATGCTGTGTCTGTTGCTGTGGAAATACTGGCCAGAGACTGTTTTGTGTGATACAATGGTATTGCATAAATATTCCCGAGTATGTTCACACCATAGCAGCTCAAGCCATAATGCTTTTATTTAATTGGAAATTAATTAGATACATAAATAAGAATAGGGAAAGCCTGTTTTTTTGTTTCCCTCAGCAGTTATTGAAACAATTTATCTTTATTTTATAGCGTTTCAGTGTGTTTTTGCGTCTTATTGTCAGAACACTAAAAACATCGCAGGGCCACAAGACACTTCTGGCATGTCCCATCTGGCATGTAGCTTCACAAATGTCCCTCTCCCTCGCTCTCTTTTCCTTCTCCATCATCACTTTTTCTTCACCTTGAGCGAGAGCCGGGCTCTCCGGCGTGACCTCGATAGCCGTAATGTTTTCCCTTTCTCCCACGATGCACCTGGAGGGGACATGGCCATCTCTGGGCCTGTCAGAGAGGCTGTTAGCGCTTCTCCCATGGGGTGAGGGAGGGGGTTGACAGTGGAGATGTCCCTCTCTATCTCTCTCTGTCACACAAACAGAGGCCGGGCCACTAATGGCCTCTTCTTCCAGAGCTTTTTAGCCGGCGTCTTCTTTTTTGTTTGTGCGCTCGCGAGTATTCATTTATTCATGTTGCCCTTTTTCTCCCTCCTCCCCGCTCTTTTCCCCCCTCTTCTTCTTCTTTCTTACCATCCCTCCTCCCCCCAACCCAACTCTTGTCCGTCTCTCTGTCTTCTCTGTCTCTCTACCTGTCTCTCTGACCTTGCAGCAGTTGTACGCAGCTCAGTTGGCGGCCATGCAGGTTTCCCCGGGGGCCAAGCATGGAGGAAGCCTGCCTCCCCAAGGCAACCTGGGCACACACTCCCCACCCACCAACACACACTCACAGAGCGACAAGGGCCGCAGCTCCTCGCCATCAAACAAGACCAAGGTAAGGGGAAAAACGAAGGCCTCTGCGAGTGTGCATGTATGTGTGTTTCATACTAGAAATGCCAGTGGATTTAGGCTCACAAGGTTGAGTGGCCAGTTTTAACCACTTTGTCAGATTTTATTTGAATGTCCAGATTAACATTAAAGCACATTAAGGTGAAAATGTTGATTAAGAAAAATCAAATTAACCACCAGACTATAAAACAACTCCTTTTTATCAAGTCATTTTTCACTCTTATTTTCTTAAAATTAAATAACCTTCAGTATTCATAGCACTTTCAATGCAAATCACCTTGTAACAAGTATTTTCTAAAATTAAGTTTTATTTTTCTTCCTTTTAGTACAATGTCCTGCTTCGTTCTTTCTTATTTAAAAAGACATTAATTTATTTAAGATTCTTGAAAGAAGTGGATTTCTATTAAAAAAAACAAATTAAAGTGTTCTTACGACATTGCCAAATTCTTTTCTTCATTTAGTTTTTTTATATTCGATTTTTTAAACCAAAAATGACTTTAGCAGTCTGACAATATACACTTTGGCCTTTCTAGTCTTACAACAGAGACTGAAAGAATGAATGTCTGCCTGGACGAGATTGTGTTTCAGTGCAGTGCATGAGCTGAAAATGTTTGTCCAATGCTTGTCCAAAGGTTGCATTGCATCCCAAATCTTGTCCTTTTTTCTCCAATCAAACAAGTGTCCTGAGCAACAGTCAGCTCCTCATACTAATGCACGTCTTGGTACAACTTGGTCCCTGACAGCACTCACGGTCACTTCTGCAAATCAAACAGCCCAACTTTATCACAAAACTCCAGCTGGTATATGGTCACGGTGGATTTGAGGATGTATTGGTGTTTGTGCCGTTTTCGCGGCTGGCTGCACAATAGGGGAGAGGGGAAGCCTTGTGTCCACCCAAGCGGAATTCTATGAATATCTGGTCAGCCGTTGGGACCCTGACCACCTCCCCCCACCCACACACACACACACACACAGAGCCCCCATGCCGCCTGCCAACCTCTGTCCACCCTTGGACCCCACACAAGTGTGGTGGTCAGTCACAAATCAACACACATAGAGACATTGACACACACATGGGATCAGACTTTGTGTGTCTATGACTAATACAACACTATCAAAATCCCACAGATCTGTCACCTAAATCAAAGTTTCCCAACTTCTCTTTTCCTTTTCCTCTCCTCTGCTCTTTTCCTGTACTTAGTTCCACTTTTGCATCTTTTTCTTTGCCATTTGCAACTTCTTCATCCTTCCTTATCACCGCTTTTTTCCCCACTTTCTTCTTGACCTATATGCCCCCTCCTGTGTGCACAAACACCCGTGCACACACTATCACATTCAGGACTAGCTCATGGCACAGATTACTGCTTACGGTTGACCCCAGAACTTGCACCCCTGCTCCCCTGTCCTTCAACCCCTCCCTACACACACACAAACACACGCGCACTACCACCCCGCCCCACTGACACACTTGTCCTATTACCATATATATGGGGTTGGGCTGACAAGCAAGTGCTGGGGACCTGTGGTGGAGGGGAAGTGGGGAGTCGTAATGGCCTCCCCAGTCCAGCGGGAGTGGCAGACTGGGGAGTGGACCCACATGGCACCCGACAGGCCCCGTGGAGCAAAACTGGCCAATTGATCGCACCGCTGTTTGGGTGTTTCACCTGGTGCACTCTCACTGATTGTGAGCATCGAGAAAAGACTTCATATAAGAGCTCTGTCTTCTTTTCTTTCTTTTCTCTTTTTCTTTTCTGTCTATCAATCTCTCCGTCTCTTTTTCTTGTTTGATTTATTTTCTTCATGCTGACCACTGCAGCGCTATCGCTCATTTTTTCTCCCTCTCTCTCTACCTGTCCCCCCCCCCCGTGTCCCTCTCTCTCTCTCTCTCTCTCTCTCTCTCTCTCTCTCTCTCTGGGTGAGTGACATGTATATTTCAGAGGCGTGCTCCCCCTGTGGGCTCCATCTCAGGTCTCTAGTCATTTAGAGATGCGCTGTCTGCCTCTGCTCACAGCTGTTTGGACTCAGGCACACACCGCTTAAGTGCTTTACCCTCGGGTGAGACACGGACACACACACACACGTGCGTAAATGCACACACACATTCATACACACACACACACACACACACACACAGGTGTTAAAGAAGACACCATGCCAACTATGCAGCCCTTTTACACACACACACACACACACACAGACACACACCCAAATCACTGCAGCATACATGCAGCTTTCTTATATGCAAGAGTGGACCTTTAGATGTAGGCAGGCATGCATACAGACCCATGCAATAGTGCAATTCAAATTATGCACCATATGTAGCCCATTCGCTGACATGCAGCACGCAGACACGCAGTGTCCAAAGTAACTAAGTACATTTGCTCAAGTACTGTACTTAAAAACACTTTTGATGTACTTTTGCAACTTTAAGTATGTTTTGCTAAGAATACATATGTACTTTTACTCAAACAAAACTTTAAAGGCAGAAAATATTTGTATACATGGTAGTTTTACTACAAGTTCATTACTAAAGAATCTGATTATGGTTTCCAAGACTGCACACATGTACGCACATGCTAATTTAGCATGCAGAGAAACAACTGAAAAATAACCTCAATTTCTATAACTACTATAACTATAACTACATCTGGCACATAATGACAATATGCAGCTGACCAAACTGCTGTCAATACTACTGTTATTGACTGATATATTATTTTTGATTGTTTTTTTGGAAGAATTAGAAGGAGATTATGGCAACAGTCCTGAACTTGTTTTTCTATTCACAATTTGTATACATTAACAGTCTGGTCATATTGTACACTTTGAAAATAATTTGTAATATTGAAATCACAAGTTAAGCCTATTAGATAGCCTAGTATAACCAAAAGAGTAAAACCATTTAAGGGTTTACCAGTGCAAACTTATCAAATACATTCAGAATTAACACCACATTAAAAAGTCGTAGAGTTTGCAAATTCAGGACTTATTGGAAAGTGACCAATTCAATTCAATCGAATAGAATCTAATGAGTATTAACAAAGATAGTCTTGACCCAACATACCTACCCTATTACGAGAATATAACAAACAGACAAACTAAAGCAGTCAGTCTAGACTGTCAAGGTAAAGTAATGTCAGCACGACTGTTTTCTCCAAATACAAATTAATAGAAAAAATGTGAAGTGGGTACTTGAGTAGTTAGAGTTTGAATACATGCCACATTCTGTAAGAAACAGTGTCATATCTGCCTGTACTGCTGTCAGAGAGAATTAGATATGACAATATAATTAATATCCAAACAGTCACTCATAGCTGGAAGGAAAGGAAGAGAGGAGGAGAGACAGAGAGATGAAAGGAGCCAGACACATGCAAAGGTCTTGACATGGACATTGCAGCACACACACAGAAACCTGCCCAGGATAAACGGTAGTGGCACACACACTTGTCCTGTTAATTGAACCGTCAGCTCCCGTGATAAGATGCAGAACCCTGATGTCGCTTTCACATGTCGGCATCCACAGAAGTGAAATACAGCCCACACACACACACACACACACACACTCACACGCATTATCTCTCCCCTCCTGCTTCCTCTCTGTCCCTCTGGCTCTCGTTGTCACTCTGCATTTTTTCTGTCTCAAAGCTGGAGACTGTTTCATCAGCCAAGAGAGACACAAAAGCAATTGTATTAATTCAAGATTCCAAGCCTTTCAGAGGCTTTAGAGGCCTCGCAGACATACACACACACACACACACACACACACACACACACACACACACACACACTGTCATGAGATTTAGAGCTTGTTGAACAATGTCTCGCAATGGCGCACACACACACACACATACACATGCATAAACAAGTCGGTCCAAGCCTCTCAGCTCCACTGTCTAAACTAATTCCTACACAGTCGCATAATGCAGGTTGGCCACCTTCCCACCATAGGATTTGGCTTGGCGCGGAGGGGAGACTCCCCCATCCACTGTACAAGAGGCGGAGGCATTATCTATTTGTAATAAATATTCAAACGTGTTCCCAGCCAAAGCCCACCATAATATGGGTCAGGATTGAGAAGA
This sequence comes from Lateolabrax maculatus, assembly GCA_031216445.1. Classification (NCBI taxonomy): domain Eukaryota; kingdom Metazoa; phylum Chordata; class Actinopteri; order Acropomatiformes; family Lateolabracidae; genus Lateolabrax; species Lateolabrax maculatus. The sequence goes on from CM062211.1 coordinate 6,899,972, forward strand.
TCCCGCTCAGTTTTTCTCTTCTCCTTTCTCTCCTCTTCTTCTCCGGCCCATTGTCTCACTGAAGGCATCTTTGGGGGTCCTCCGTCTATTTAGAAAGACCCCCCCTAATGAAGGACAATCCGGTTAGGCCTCATCGCACATGCACGTACAGTCGCACACGCGCTCGCAAAGTGGTGATCGCACACACACATGGGCACGTACACATGTAGGGGCTTAATTGGAAGGGTTTAATTGAGTTGTGAGGGGCTCATAAGGCTTAGTACGACTCAAGGAGTGGGAATCAGGGAAAGTCGGCCTTAATGAGTGGATATGCCACACACACACACACACACACACACACACACACACACACACGGAGAGTACTTGCTCTCTTTTTGGATCCCACTGTATGCTGGATTCTACTCCGCCTAAGCAGCAATTAGACTAATGACCAGAAAATAAAGAAAAATAATGCCTCTGTTCTATTCTGTTCTATGGTTTAAATTACAATAGGACCACACCTGTATGAAATAAAGTTCCCTTTAATTCAGTTTTATAAAACGCACATTTTAATATATTACTGTAATAAAACAGAATAACATGAAAACACCTAAAACAATAAACTGTGTTTCTAAAGCTCATAGACTCTGTTGCTGTTTACTGTCTTTACTGGCGGCCCCATGTTGTCTGCCTTTTAATTGTGGAGTTTTAATTACACAGAGTGGTCTGTGTACATCTGGCCCCTCGGCGATCTAATTCCTTCCTTCCTGTCATGTGACCCTCAGCGGCGCCCCCTGATTGGATTAGGTTAGCGGCAGGGGTGGCGTTGTCATGACAATTAACATGATAACAGCCCCCCGACATCGTGCGGTGGTCCACACGCCGATTCATTTAGAGGCCGCTGTCTGTTACGTGTATTGAGGTTATCGCTGTGAGCAGACATCCTTTGATTTAGATGAATGACCGAATTTAATAATACAGACAGATACAGATATTAATACTAAGTCCTGTTTGGCATCATAATACTTCAGTAAAGGAAGACTGTTGGCATGAGCAACATGGACCTCAAAAAACTGCTGGTTCAAAAGTTATTGATTGGTTGCTGGGGCTGTGTCTGTGTTTGTTCCTTCCACACACTCCCATGTTCACACCAATGAAGGTCCCTTGTTTCTAATGGAGCAAGTGCACATTGAAGTGGCAGACAGTGCCCTGTTCTGTTTGCTGTTTGCTACACTGAGACGTCACCATGTCTTTACTCTCTCACAGCTGTAAAGACAGTCTCAGGGAGGTGTTATTCTTTGAGAAAGACGTCCACTGTAGCTTTGAGAATGATTTCAAGGTGTTTCTCCTCCCTCAGGTGTTTGATTGTTGCTCTTACCGTTGGCCTTGTTTGAAGCATGTCGAGGAGCAGCATTACAGTGCATGTTTACTGGAGCATGTGGAGTGTGCACATGCATGTGTATGAATCGTTTCGACTTTGCTGTGATAGCAAGTCAGATATCTTGCATGTGAATGTCAGTGGTTTGCACCAAACTATATCAGTATTTATTTTTGTCTGTGCTGTTAATTGTTTCGTTTATGACGAGTTGTTTGGATACGGGCAGTGGCATGCACCTATCTGTCCCACCAGGCTCGCCTTAGCTTGCTGTGCATGGGCTCTCGTTTAATTCGTACGTGTTAAAGCCTCAATTGCGAGTGGTCTCGGTGAGGAAGGGGGAGGGGTCCCCCCCTGCCTCCCGCTTCCAAATTCCCTACGGTGGTCACAGCAGGCGAAACTGTGCTGTTTTGGTTTTTGCAGGACAGTGAGGGTGCACAACCACTGAACCTGTCGGCCAAGCCTAAGGCATCCGAGAGCAAGTCACCCAACTCCCCCCCAACTTCCCCACAGGTCCCTGCTGCTGCAGCCGCCACCAAGCTGGGCCATGCCGGCTCCATGAAGCACAGCGTCGCCCCCTCCAGCATCGGAGGACCACCAACCAGAGTCAGCTCGATCGGTAAGTGGACTTAAGTATCCATCTCTCACACACACACACACAAGCACACCCAACAGGAAAAGTTAAAGGATAATTTTTGTAGTGTTGGTGATCAGTCTGATTATCATCGCTATCATCACTAAGACAAAGTCTGAAAGGGGGAAAAAACAAGCAATCAGATGATCTGACTGCATGCAGGTTATCTGAACCATTTTATTTGGAGGTTAAACCGATTGTGAGTGCACCCTCATTGCTTAGAAAAAAGTGCACAACTACGGCAAGTAGGGCGAAGTTGAACAGCAAGTCAGGCTGTAAGATGTGATGAATGATTGTCTAACCTGAGGGTTTGTTTAAAGGTTGCTTGTGTTTATTGGCCCATATGACTTGTAGTGATGTTGCCCAATCTGCACTATTAATTTGGTGAATACGGCATTATTGTTATTACCGATACAAACGTTGACTTGAAAGTTGTAATAAACCCTAATTTTCTTAACAAAAACATGTATAAATGCATACACATTGTATACCGACAGTAAAAGTGCTCCTACATCTCAATACACTTTTATGGAAAGCAAAATGTTCCCATAATGACAATATACATCTTTAAGGAAAAAAGTCATAGCCTTGCTGGTAGTGGCGATGACAAGAATAGCATTTTCCTCGTAGTGTTGCCATTGTTGCTAATGCCAGCACTATAATCATACCCGGCCATATGTATACATACATAAAATATGACATAAATGAATCACCATTTTGTACTCCTAATCCATTTTTCACGCCACACTGATAGTTCAAATATTACACATATGTAACAGGCTATAATTAGCGTGTTTGTGTTTTTCTTCCATGTCGCCATTTGCCTCCGGGCTGCTTCATTGTTATGTGTTTATTAGTGACTGAAAGAGACAGAGAGACATAGGAGTGAGGGGAAGGAGGGAAGGGGAGAGAGAGAGAGAGAGATGGGGATTAGTACTTTTTTTTCCCCCCCGAGTGATGAAGCGGGGGAATAATAAAGAGAGGAGCGCATGACAGACAGGAGGTATCACCAATGAGATTAGACAAGCCTCTTACATGAGCCAGGACAGCGCAAACACCCAGCATTAATGACACAATGACAGCACACACACTCAAACACACACTCTAACGCACACAAAAGCTCGCAATCCCACCTCCTCCTCCTATGCAATAGGCAGTTAGTCATTTTTTTTTTTCTGACTTCTTGGCTAATCTCACTGTTTTTCAACAAATCGGCGGATTTAATATCAGATTAGTGGATTTGCGGTCCCAGATGTTTTTTGTTCAGAAAAATGGATTACAGTGTTTAAAGTTTGTGTGTGATCCCTGCTGAATTATTTGTGTGTGGAGGCCAGTGTGTTTTGTGCCGCAGATCCCAGTTATGTTGTAGCTCACGGTCCCATCTGTTGCCACTGAGTTTAGCCGCTCACCGGCACATTTGTTATTACGGTTCATAGTCGTATTAGGATTCCTGTTACAAGTTCAGAGGGGATAGAGGGGGCAGACAAATTGGACAAGACTCGAGAGGCGGTCGTTTTGATGTGGGAGTGAGTGTGTGTTTGTGTGGGTGGCTGGTGTAGAGCATAAATGTGTGTTCAGGTTATTTAAATTCAGACAGGAACAGACACACACGTATAGTGGATGTAGTGGAAATAAAAAGACGTGGCAGAACTCTAGTGAACGATCCCGTGTCCAGCAATCTGCACAGAACTAAGAAAACTATTCACATTATTTCCAGTCTACTCTACTGCTCCATTACATTTCAGGGGGAAATATTGAACCTTTTTATTTACAGATTAAGATTTTACATACAAAGTCACTTTATAAAATATGATGCATTTTACAGATTAAACCACCTGAAAGTATAAGAGGTATTTAGAATTACTTCAAACACAACCAACCACAACCTTAAAATGCAGTTTACGTTTTCATTTCCTATTGCATCTATAACATTCATACAATAATATGTAATATATAAGAATACAACACAAACTTTTACTTTTTAACTTTAAAAACATTTTGCTGATAATACTCCTGTACATGTACTTAAGCTTTTTCATTTTTGTATCACTAGTTTTACTTCAGTAATGGATCTCTTCTTCCACCACTGATAATATGAAATTTATGTATGTGTGTGTGCTAAATTTGTATAATTTTAAGTTAGTTCATTTCTCACTTTAAAAGAGCCTATGCTCATTTAACATGCATTATATCAGTGTTGTATAACTTGTAATGAGGTACAGTATTGTATAAATGTGTGTCATGAAGATATATGCCTGGATACTTTTTATAGATCTGAAAAAGCTTCTAACTAAGTGCAACACAGCATAAGATCTGATTGGGCTAATGCTATTGCAGTGTTTATGCGCACTAAGGCTTTTAGAATATCTGGGTCATATCTTTAGGTAAAATGATAATGAAAATGAGTTCATTCTCAGTAGCTTCACCTTCCACCATGTCCCTTTCCGCCTCCAAATGAATTTCAGTTTGTCTGTCTCTGCTTGTTTCTCCACAGCGCACCTCTCTTTCCTTTTTGACACCTACCAACCCAAAGGCACGTTTCTCTTTCTCCTACTTCATCCGTCCATCTATCCATCCATCCATCCATCCATCCATCTCACACTGAACTGAAGGGCTGTCAGCGCCTGTAACTTCTACCACGATCACACATCTGTCTTGTCATAAAATACTGCAGTTCCCCCTGACCTCCCTGCCGTAGTGTTTCTGTGGTCAAAAATGTATTGCGCCTGTCTGTAGAGATTTGGCGCTCAGAGAGAGACAAAACTTATGTGTGCAGAGTGCAAAACAGAGAGAGGACCCCCCCCCACCCCCCACCCTCCTTCTATCTGGGTCACATTCACTTGTCTGGATGGTTGGCATCGCTGTCAGTTTAAGCGAGACTCACACACACATTCACGGGCGCAAGAATATCTATCCGTCCCCCTCCCTCTCGTTTGACTCCAGATTAAAATTGACTGCCACCCGATTCCATCGCCCTCCCTCCTCTCCCTCCTCTGTCCTCTCTCGACAACCAACCCCGCCGCCGCCCACCCCCACCGCTCCTCCGCCCCCCTTTTTTTTGGCCCCGCTCGCATCCAGATTTTCCGGTTATGACTTCTGAAAGAGTTCACGGCTCTGTCATTACCAATCTGAAGCTGGTAATCTGGCCTGAGATGGCATTAGCGGTGCGGATTAGCGCTGATAAAGGCCCCATAAGCCAGCCGCGGCTCTTTGTTAAGAGCTAACCCGACTGATAGAGAGAGGCGATAGCAGCGCAACCCCACGCATACCCACACACAGTCAGAGCAGATGCCTCATCGGCGACTAAGCTGCGGAAATAATACAAATAATAGGCGGCGAGGAGGAGCGGGGAGATCTGATCTGTGTTAGGTGGCAGGACAGATGCTCCCAACTGGGGAAATTAGCAGGACTTTTTAGCCGTAATAAGAGTCCTCCGACAACCGCTCTTCAAAGTAGAACAGTGAGGATTCAGATGAAAAGAGACGTGTTTGTGTGTGTGTGTGTGTAAATGGAGGAACAGGAAAGCGAAAGGTGGGGTTTTTTTTATTGGGATTTAAAAGGGATGGCCAGGGGTTGAAGCTGTGAGCGAGTGGCCTTGTTTATGGTTTTTGTCTGCTTGTGTGTGTGTGTGTGTGTGTGTGTGTGTGTGTTCACGGCTGAGGGCAGGTGGGGAGGCGGTGGGCAGCCTGTAGCAAGGCTCGCTAGAGGCACACTCTGACTCACATGCCCTCGCTCGACAGTCAAGTGGTCAGCGTGCGAGCGTTTGAGCTTGTGAGGGAGGGGAAGATACACACACACACACACACACGCACACAAATACAGATGCGCCGGCAAACTCCCCTCATCGAGTGTATGTTAATGTCTTTACCTCATGGTTCAGGGGAAGATTCATTCTGGATGAGAACGTCCTACCACACACACACACACACACACACACACATTAATTTGCTCTTCCAAGCTCAACCGCAAATGCATTTCCAAATTCCGTCTTATTATCTTTAAATACACCAGATAATACAGTACGAATACAGTAGATAAAGTCACTCAACTTGAATCACATCAACATTTTTCTCACTACTAGTGTCAATGCAAAACCAAATTAATTGCTCGTCCTCTCTTCGTGTCCCCGTTTGTGTCTCAGCAGACTTGTTGTCGTCGCTGTCCTCGACCGCCTACCTGAACGACCACGAGGCGGTGACCAAGGCCTTCGCCGAGGCCCGGCAGATGAAGGAGCAGCTGAAGAGGGAGCAGCAGGTCCTGGACGCCAAGGTCGCCGCCGTCAGCAACCTCAGCCTCAACAATGGACGCTCGGACAAGGTAAACCACTTTCAATCCCATCCATATAACGGCACATGGTACCAGATTGTGTGAGTAACCTTAGCAACAGGCGTCAAAGTGTGACAACTGCCCCGAAGGATTAACGGCACAACAAAAAATCAAGGTTTTTTTATTTTTCTCTGCTTCTTGAGGTTAACAAGAAATGGCGTTTTCTCCGTATTAAAACTTGTGACTTGTGCAAAGTGTGCGATGGCTTTAATAGTTCAACCTCAGCTTATAGCAACAGAAGTTCAAAAGGTCAGCTGTCACTCTGAATGATGTCTTATGATACAATATTATAGTATCGTATTGATATATACTAGTACCTTAAAGACCACTCGTTTAATTTTAAGTCTTCATAGATATTGTTCTGGTGAAGATACATGCTGAAATACAGTGCCCACTGGGTTTATTAATACATTTGTTTCTTGCATCTGTTAGAATACAAAATAGGAAATTACGACTCTTATGACAAATTATTCCCACTCATCAGTAGCATCAAAAGCTAAAGGGAAATGTATGGATCTCCTTACCAATTAAAGTATTTTATCTCTAGAAAAAAAAAAAAAGTGATTCAAAAGGTCTAAATTCACAAATTCCCCGAAATGCAGAAAGAAAGTCATCACAATATGTATCGTCTCACTGTCAGTGTGTAATAATTTGTGCCATATGCCATCCGCACTGCACTATGTAGGAGGTAAATCAGTGTACAATGTGCTCGCTGAAATGTGTTGAAGCTAAACAGGGCCAGATAAGGTAAAACCAGAGGCGCCTCAGAGGTAATGAGTGTGTCTGTAAGGCGCACTGCAGGGCTACGTGTGTGTGTGTGTGTGTGTCTTTGGTTTGTGCATATGTGTGTGGCAGAGCGGAGCGTCGGGAAGACGGTAATGTGAAGTGACGGCGCCGGCTCCTCGGCAGCGTGGCTAAATTGTGGTTATTTGTTAAACACATAGGGAGTCAGCTGGTGCACGCGCGCGCACACACACACACACACACACACAGAGCAACAGTGAGCTTGAAGCATCTGTACCGCTGACATTCAACAGCTCTATCTGTCTCTTTCTTCCTTTCTTTACTCTCTCATCTGATGTGTTTCAAACAGTCAAACCCACACTGATCTACGTTTTCAAACCAGGCTTTTTGTGCACATTTAGACAGCGTGCACATAGTAATATACTGTAGATACAGTATAAAAGCTTCCATCTAATAGCCAATTAGATTCCCACCAGGGGAAGGCGGGGAAATTGATAAATTCTGCTGAGAAGTGAGGCAACATCGGGAAATTTTTTCACGAGCATTTTTCACAGCTTGTTCCACACATTCATTGCATTAGATGGTGGTATTTAGCTGTTTTACTCCCCTACAGGGGATAATAAAATCCTAGACATAATTTTATTACATAATTTTGTCATCTCTTCTTAAGTTGGTGCAGGTTATATAAGAATTTAGTGAAATGAGGTGAAAAAGTAAGGTTTTCATTTTATTGTGACTTATCTTCTCATCAGTTATAATGGTGGAAATGTTGAATTATTAAGAATTTTTTTTTTTTTGCAAGAAAATGTTTTTTTTAATGCAAAACTAAGAATAAGAAATAGATGTTTTGTATTTTTTATCATGCAGACTTTTTTAATTTAAAATCCTGGAATTTTTTGATTCCTTTTTGTTGGGGGGAGGACTGTGACTCTTTCTCAGCTTCCAAAGCCATACGCTCCCTCTGACTCCTGTTTCCCCGGCCCTTTGGCTTTGTGCTGCGTGATGTGAAGCCGGCGAGCTCTCCGTGTTCAGATACAACAGTGTCATGTCTGACACACTCAGAGGATTAGTTTTGTCGTTACTTTGTGTCTTGGCTCCAGTGTCAGCCATTCAATCCACTTTTCTCATGTACTGTACCGGGGCTTAATGTCAGACTAGCCTGTCATCCACTCTGTCTCCCTGTTCATCTCCGTCTCTGTCTCTCACACACACACACACACAGCAAAAAGCCCTTTGTAAAAGCACACTGGAGCCTAAAATCTAAAAGTGCAAGACAAATTTTTTGCTCTTTTTTTCCTTGAACAAGGTTTGAATGACGCTGATCATTTGTGTGAAATGGGGAAAGTTCCTAAAATATTTCTGACGTACATACTAAATCATTCCAACCCACGGGCAGATTATTGTTCATTTATTAAAACGTAATAAATTCAAAATAAAATGACAAAAAAGAACATTTCCGCAGCATGCCTCAGCCTTGTATTCTCCCTCTCCCCTGCCTGTCTTTTTAGCTGTTTTTTATTCCAATCTAGGGGAAAATTATCTCTAACAATTAAACTCTGTTGGACTAAAAACAGAGAAAATGCATTTCATTATCATTCTGCCCTCCCTCCATCCAGCCAGCCAGCTCGCCAGGGTCACATGTAAATGGAGAGGGACACTTTTTGGAAGGTTGTTTTAGAAGAAGACAGTGTTTTGGGTACCGCTCCTAATCGTATAATTAAACTGTAAAATGCTGGCGCTGGTGCACCGCAGTGTGTGTATGTGCGAGTGTGTGTGTGTTCGTCGACAGTCGGGTTCCAGCGTAGAGTGTGCCGGCTGCTTGCATTAAGCATGTAAATGCTCAGTAAATCAGCCTTTTATTGGTTGTAATAAATACCCAGGGGGCCGTGCGGCGTGGCCTCGCTCTCGTCCGCGCTGCACTCTCCGGTTCTCTCTCTCTCTAATGCGTCGACCCTCGGGGGCCTCTGCAAGAGAGAGAGGCAAGCCGCTGCACTCCACTCTCGCAGGTGGCTGCCAGGAGTGGCTACGCACACACACACACACTCATGCACACACATATAATATACAGTGTGCACACAGAACAGTAAACATCCAAATAGGACTGAATGTAATCAACATTCTTGCACATGCAAACATGCACACAGATGTGTGTTCAAGCATGCAGGCGTACACCGACAGCACTCTAACAATTTGATGTTGACATTAACATTTCCGCAAATTTACATCAAAATGAGCCAAAACACAAACCGTCTATGTTCTGAAATCGCTTCCGTTATTTGGCCGGTTTCTCTGTGTTTGGATACATTTATTTAAAAAATGATAACTAACTGATTTATTTCCGATCAAAGGGGAATATGACTGAAATTCCTTCATTCATTTGGGACTTCTGTGAGAAAGTTTACACGTCTTCATCTGCTTTCTTGTGAACAGATTGGCTTTAGGCCAACGGACATCTAATTAGATTTCTATGGTTATCCAAAACAACAGGCAATTGCTGGTTTGAGCTAAAACTGACATAAATAATAATAAAAACTTGAAGGGAGCCAGAAAAATCTATTTAAAATCATTTATCAGAATGATATGTGTGGGTTTAAAAGTAAATTCAGAATTAGTTCCGCATCACTACAGGTCCGTGGTTTCACTCATTCATATATTCACACTCATTGACTCACTCACTGACCGACTGCAACTGTGAATTGTTTGTGTTGTTTAGGACAAGGCTGCCTTGGAGAGTCTGAGTCAACAGCTGAAGCAGCAGGCGGAGGACAAGTTCAGCCACGCCATGCTGGACTTCACCATGAGCGGAGACTCTGACGGTAGGGACACACACAAACACACACATTAACACACACGCATGGATGCGGCCATTTAGGTGAAAAAAAGGTGTGTTTTTTGGGGGGATGTTTTTGCTATAAAGCAGGATTGGAAAATGTGATTCTTCATACTTTTAGGAGTTTAATTTTGATACATTTCAGAAGTTTCCATCAACAGACCACAGACGACACTGCATGGGCGTACAAGCCAACCATATACAGTATATTATAATAAGATGAATATATAACCATGTATCTCCAAAACCTTTCATGAGCTAAGAAAATAGGCACCTTATCTAAATATTTTTCAAATAATTAAATGAGTTTTTATGTGATTTATTTAGCTTAAGAAGCAAAATAACACTTCAAAATAAAAATCTCCAAATTTAATGATTGTTTTCACCGGGCATTTTGTAATGGGACTTTTCTGTAAACCACCTACTTTATGTCTATAGTCATTTGTAGTGTGTTGGACTTTTGTCTGCCTGTCCTCACATTGTTCCTCCTATTTTCTGTCCCTCCTCCACCTCCTCCTCCTCCTCCTCCTCCTCCCCCTCAGGCTCCCCCAGCGTGTCAGACTCCAGAATATTTCGGGAGGCTCGGGGTCGCGGCAACACCGAGCCGCACATCAAGCGGCCTATGAACGCCTTCATGGTTTGGGCCAAGGACGAGAGGAGAAAGATTCTCCAGGCCTTCCCCGACATGCACAACTCCAACATCAGCAAGATCCTCGGTAAATCTCTCACACACACACACACACACACAGTCTGCTTTGAGTGACAGGAGCCTTTGCCCCACCCTTGTCACACACCACTACGCAACCCAAGCGAAAGGAAGATGCATGTACTGCGGGTTCTATTTCCCACTATCTCAAACGCACACAAATACACGCACACACACAGTGATTTCATTACAAGCGGTGGCATCGTGTAAGCGGCTGTTAATGAACGGCTGGGGAGAGCACGGCTCCAACAAATGATGATATAATTCATTATGCATTAAACAAGCAGCGCGAGGCCGCCTGACATTTCCCCCGGACCGCCGGGATCGGCCCTGACATTTTAAAGAGCTCCTAAGCGTTTTATAACACAGGGAAATCTGGTTTTAATAAGCCCCCTCTCCCTCTCTCTCTCTTTGTCTCTCTCTCTCTCTCTCTCTCTCTCTCTCTCGATTGCTAACAGATCGCAGAACAGAGAGAGAGAACAGCCAAGTGCTGACAGCTTTTACCCATTAAACATACAGTAGTCAAGTGCAAATTCAGACCAGATATGAAACACACAGGGGAAGACATGCTCAAGATTACACCCACACACACACACGCATGCAGGGGACTGATACTGCAGATCTACGTGCAGAAACTGAGCCGAGAGAGCTGACGGCGGGTTAAGTGACGTCCTCATTAGTTTAGATGAGTACCTGTCGCCCTCACCGCTCTCCTCATTAACCTTGTTTTCTCTCGCTCCTGCGTTCTCTTTCCGGGTGAAACTTCCACACACAGATAATGTGTGTGTGTGTGTGCGGCTGTGGTTAGTGCAGTCACACGTGTGTTGGTATGAACACGTGAAGTCGGGTCACGCGTGCCACGCAGACCGTTGTTCCTCACACACGATGGAATCGATCTTAAGGCAGACGTTCACGCTCAATTTAAGCCCCTTCTTCAAACTGATTTTTTTGTAATTTTGCTTCTATAAAATGACCATAACCTCCCCTATAAAGATGTATTTTTATGTTATTTTTCATACTATGCCGATCATATCTGCCTTTTTCCTACTCTTGTGTAAAGATCTTTGTAGCCATTTTCCAAAGAGGTACAGCACATAACCCTGACTGATCGTTGTTCTCATGCGTCCCTGTCCAGGCTCACGCTGGAAAGCCATGACCAACCTGGAGAAGCAGCCCTACTACGAGGAGCAGGCGCGCCTCAGCAAGCAGCACCTGGAAAAATACCCTGACTACAAGTACAAGCCGAGGCCCAAACGCACCTGCCTGGTGGACGGCAAAAAGCTGCGCATCGGCGAGTACAAGGCCATCATGAGGTCCCGCAGACAAGAAATGAGACAATACTTTAGTGTGGGGTAAGGGAACTAAGGAGGGGAACCGTGAGAAAATAGGTTTTATATTTTTCTTATATATTTAGTATAATTAGCACATTAGTAGCATTTGTTGTTGTTGTTTTATTGAAATTAACTAGATTTTCACCGTGGCTTGAATGCGTCCCTTCATGTCCTGAAATACTTCTCTGTGCGTTATAGGCAGCAAGGCCAGTTGCCCTTGTCCTCAGCAGGCGTGGTTTACCCAGGTGCCCTGTCAATGGCGGGAATGCCCTCACCCCAGATGCCCTCAGAGCACTCGAGCATGTCCAGCAGCCCCGAGCCCAACGCCAACCACCACCAGAACCCACACTTGACCGGGCTGAAGGGGGACGAGCCGCGGATCAAGGAGGAGGAGCTGAGGCTGGACGACAGCAACGGCGACGTGTACGACGACTTCGACTACGAGGACGAAGAGGCCGATTACACCAGCGATAATGACAACCATATCACCCAATAGGACGGCGTGAGAGCCGCCTTTTTTTTTAAAGCCAATCACAGCTGGTTAATCCCCTCACGATCCCTAACCCACCAATCAGGAAGAAAACCTTCTCTTTTGCCAATCACCTTGAGTCCCAATCTCTCCACCCCCCCCACCCCCCCACCTCCCCACCCCCGCTTCCCCTCTCCCATCTCCTGACTAACACGGACTCTTTTAAACGGAGCCAAACCCCTCCCGCTCCCACTGGAGTCCTGATACCAGCATCTGATCAATCAACTGAAGCACAGGACCTGTCACTCACACTGACTGTTACACAAGCTGGAGTCTGGGAGGAAGAGACGGCCGAGCCAGCTCGGAAGCTTGCTGAGGAATATTCAAGTACTACTGCAAGAGTGTAATGCCACGAGTGAGGAGAAATAAATCACACACTCAGAAAGCAACCTTTTAGACCCGTTTTTAGAAAAAGGAGACGTTTTAAAATGAAAGACGAACAGTGGACCTGTCAAAGGCTAACAGATGACACTTTAAGATGGCGGACCTGTTTATTATCAAGAGACACTTTTAAAAAAACAGCTTTTTTTGTTCTTTGGTTCTATAATATTCTCACTCAGGTACACGGTGCCAATAAGTGGCTTGTGAATGTGATTTGTTGTTTTTGTGCTACAAGTTTGAATAATAATAGAAAAAAGAGACATTTCTTTTTTCCCCCTTTTGTTGTAAAGCACCTGAAAGACATCAGACATGTTTATTTTTAACAAGAACATATCTTTTCTTCGACCTCGCAGTCTGCTGTCAGCGGTTCCCTTTTTTCTCTGTGTTTTTGTGACAGCCCGTTCCCCCTGTTTTGAATCCAATGGGACGGTCCAGCCAGGACTGACAAGTACTGACAAGCGTGGACTGTCCCACTTTGAGGGATTTTTCAGGGGGGAAGAAGGGGAGTCTCTCTGGCGTCGTCGGAGCAGAAACGAAAAGCACTGTGTTGTGAGACAATCCACCAGTTTTCTTCTCGCTCCGTCCCTCAATCCTGATCTCGTCCAGGGCAAAACATCAGTACGACTTAGCTTGAAACATCCGACAGTGTGAGTGTGTGTCGGTGTGTGCCGCGTGTACTCACCGATTGGGGGTTTGCATCTGCGAGCCAAAGGCTAAAAAAAAAAAAACAAACGTCTAGGATACAGAAAGACGGGCAATGTACACTGCTGCTGTTATTTACTGTACCACACACACACACACACACTCACACACACAACTGTTGTTCTGTCCCTCAGTGTTTTCCTGCTCCTCCAATCAACATCGTCCTGCTGTCCACAGTGGGCGGAACCGAGGTGAAGTCAGCCAGTCAGTGTTTCTGTTTGTATTTGAATACTGTATTTTATTTTTCTCTTCAAACTGCCTCTAGTCTAATAATATTATTAACAATAATTATAAGAATGGTCAGCGTTTCCTAAGTTTAGTAAGTTATGTACAGTATAATTTATTTTTCTCCTCTTTATCGGGTTTTTATGACCATATGAAACTATGACAGTCAATGAAACATTATTCTATTTAGCTGGTAGGTATTTAGATCTAAACAAAAGTTGTCATTTTACCTTGCTTTGTTTTGCATTCTTATGTTCCCTTCTTTTTTGATGCGTTCGTTTTGTATTAATCCTGCGGACGGGTGGGCGGGCGGAGTTAGGACAGTGAGCTGGACTGACAGACTCGACGCCAGCCCTCCTCCGAGCTGAAGACATAACCTTTTCATGTCCAACCCATCTCTAAAAAGCACTCAGACTCTGTGCAGTCAGAGAAAAAGAAGAACATGATTTTTTTTATTGTTATTATAATTTTATTTGTAATGGTTATTATAATGTATAATGTGAAGTTTCCTCTCTTTTGTTTTGCTCTTTTTGTTTTTGTTTGTTTTTTTTTTTTTTTTGGAAATCAGTTTTATCACTTTTGGAAACTGTTTTCTGTGAACAAAGAGTCCCGTCCCCGTTTACTAGTTTGGCCGCCTCACCAAGACACAGTGGAGCATCTTTGGCTCGGATCCACACACACATACATGCACAAACACAAACACACACACACACACATTTAAAATGAAGAGATTATCATGACAACCAAACAAATCCTATGCTGTCCTTTTTCTGTTTCCTGAAATCTAGTTTTTCTAGATTTAAAGTCCTGTACATGTGTTTTGTTTAGTGTTTTTGAAATCATAGGAAAGCAGTGTTTACCGCGATCCGCCAAAGGTGTTCCACCGGCCGTGTGTGTGAGACGACCAGACGTATTTACAGTATCTCTAAAGTCACTTCTCATCAGGAGCCCTTTGCTTTGTTTGAGCTCCACGCGATGCTACAGGAGCCATGACTACTCTTCAGGTGTGCTGTCCCATAGTGATCCCCACAATCATTCTCGCTGTAGATGTTCACTACATGCCACATAATGAGCCTCTGGGTCTTAATTTTGCTGTATAGTCACCCCTGTTATCACACCGTGGTTCAAGCCGATGCTGGAGAGAGGGGACTAAGTGGATCAATCCATTTTTAGGGTATCAGGTGGGTGGGTGGGGCATTAAGACGTCAATCATCCCTGCTGGCAAGGTCTGTCCCCATATCAAGACAATGAAAATGATTGATGATGATGATAATGATAATTTTATTTAAGACAATCAAAGTCATGAGTGGAGCTCAAAACAAAGTAAGAATTATTACAAGTAAAAAAAAAATATCTTACCATCTCAACTTGAAAAATCAAGAAAGATAATTATGTAAATATAACATAGAGTTATAGATTTATATTTTGTTCATAACACAGTGTAATATAAGTTGTATATTTCTTTTTTCTCTCCCTACTGTCTCTTTTATTGATGTTATCCATGCCACAGAAAAGCAGGAGTCGCAGCACTCTCACACAAAAAAAATGAAGAAAAATATCAAAGAAATAAAGAAAAACAGGAAAAAAAAAAAAAAAGCCGTGGGCTGCCACCACCATCTGTTCTAAGTTCACTTTTTTTTCAGTATTACTGCCAGACAAGGCTCTAATAAAGACAGCAATGTGTTCGGTAAAACTTGTGCTGGTCCTGGTCACTTCTTTCTTCCACACATACATTCACACAATGGCTTTACAGTTCCAACATATTCACATAAACATACAAATATACACTGCCATGGCCTTGTTTTCTGAAAGATACAGTTAAGCATGCAGAAATCTTAGAGCTGGAGAGGGCATGAATGCCTCCACACTTGTTTATATGACGTTGATACAACCAAAGAGATAAATGAGTAGATATGCACAAAGGGTTAAACTGAACTAAGTTAAATGAGTTTTTGACACTATAAAACGGGGATGTTTTCCACCCGTGTTTTCATTTTTGATTCAAAAAGTCCAACATTTCCCTCCGTCCTCATCACGGCGCTGGCACTGCCGAACAATTCAATCATCTCCGTAACAACGTGTTAATTATGCTCAGTCCACCTTCGTGCCCCTCCAATCAGAGGGCCAGCTGGGAGACGTGCAGCCGCATCACGGCCCGTTAGCAACCTGATAACCTAATTAAGCCCAACAAGGGACATGGGAGGAGAGAGGACAGGGAGGTGAGTGATAAAATGTGTGTGTGTCCCAAACACACACAAAAAAAAAAAGGGGGGGGGGGGGGGGGGGGGTCTGTCTCTGTGAGCCCCGTCAAAGCACAGGATGCAGGCCGCCTGTGCTGCCGTCGCCAGTTTAAAGGCAAATCTTTAATTGATGCTCGCTTAAGGATGTTGACGGTGTTCATGCCACCACTTTGGAGGGTTAAAAACACAAAACCCCACTCAGAGCGCCCATTAAAATGCTGTCCCCATCTGTGTCCATATGTTCCGCAATCAACCCCCGCCGCTCGCTCAGATGCTCTGCACATAAAAACAGTTAAATGCACTCCGAGGAGATGATTTTTACGTGGTTTGCTAATTACCATACCTTCACTGGGGAGAGAAAAAAAAAAGCCCTTTTGATGCAATAAAGAGGCACGATGGGGGCAGATCCACAACTCCTACGGTAAGTGAAGGACTTGTGAATTTTTCAGAGCCAGCCTGGGGGTAAAAACCTGAGAAAAAGGTTCGTGTGTGAATAGCTGAGGAGCAAGAAAGGGGATTCAGATTTTCGCTTTTCCTTTATTGTCAGCAGTACACGAGATGCTGGCGGAAGCAAACGGTGGCTAGACTCACAGATTAAATCACACACACACACACACACACACACCCTAAGGTGTACTGTAGGAGTTAGCTCATCTTAAACCACAATGGTCCACTGGCTATTTTAATCACAATAGTTGAAACAAAAGAGTGAAAACTATTACAGTGGGCACATATTTAAATTTAAATGCCTGCTGGTATTTTGCTGTGCATATTCTCGGTGTGATTTAATTTGCTCTAACTTTTGCTGCTTGTGCAAATCCCGTACAGTTTAGAGAAAAAAAAACTTGCACTTGTTTGTCCAAACGCTCGCCTCCTGCACGCATGCGTCTGTAGCTGTGTGACTTTGAGCGCGGGCCTCTCTCTGCACCGGCTCAGTGAAATATGCAGTTTTCGACCGTGGGTGTTTGGAAATTGAGTGAAAACGATGTCACATTAATGATTTAAAGTCGGTAATAGGATGTGCTGTGACGCTGAGCCGCCAGCTAAGCTGAGTTTAAGGCTCCGGCGTTAATGTATTCATGAGGAGGGGGGATTATACAGAGACAAGAGCAGTTAGAGAGCTGAGTGCAGCAGAGCAGCCAGGGCCAACAGGCCTGCCAGATATATATAACTGAGCACACATTTCACAATGCAGGAGGTAGGACTAAACACATACAGGATATTGTAGAGTTGCAAAGTGAAAATCAAAATGATATCAGAATTACATTTTACTGTTTTGCAACTTCTTATTTATAATTGTTTATTGATTAAGAGAATGTTTTGTGAATTAATTTAAAAATGACATGAAGCTGCATCTACTGCAGAAAAAATACATGAGATGATATAATTTAAGCAGCACACTGGTAAACTGCCATTAATCAATAATCAGGTTGTGATGTGCTAAAGTCCCAAAAAAATCATAGTTTAGGTATGGTTTTATATTAAAAAATAAAAGCCTGAGAATCGAGGTTCTTTATCTTGAAAATACATTATTGTCTAGTTGATTCCAGCAGCAAATAGAATTTCAAAAAAGAAGCTCACAATTAGATATTAATTTAAGCCCAAAAACCACATATTATTACAAATACGTGTTTATCTGGTAGCGCTGTTTCTTATTCTTTCATCTTGGATTCTGGCAGCCCAGCTAATCCCTGTCTAACACACATAATGTATACACAAACTGCAGCATCATTAAAACAGAAAAAAACGGTCATAAAAGTCTCATAAAAATGATTTCAGCAAAGTACTTAAACTGCAAATTTTGTCAAATATTTCATCAGTCCCTCGTTTTCAATGATGCTAAAAAAAAAAAAGTGAGGAGCGGCTCTGTGCCGGGCCGTTAATATTAGGTGGCTGATGCATTAAGAGTCCATAAAATAATCCCATATCAGAAAGTGCCTGCACTCAAACCATAAAAATAAAGTAACAAGATGCTAAAATGCGAAAAGAATAAAATACAGATATGCAAGCATATGGTATATTAAATATATTTTATATATATAATATTTTTTTTTGTCATTTTGGCAGATGGCCACCCAGTTACTTTATTTTCCGTGATTTAAGTGTGCTTAGTTTAACACACAGGATTAATGTGTGACAGTTCACATGTAGCACATATCACATTATACATGACAGCCCTGCTCAGTCCTTGTGTCTCAAATACAAAGTTGTATCTGGCATCTGTTTTTTTATGGAGGGGAGAAGGGTTGACTCAACACGAGGCGAGCGTCGACGTGATTGGGTGAGTTTGAGTCAGCGTGGCCAATGACCAAGCAGATATTAGCCTCGCTGCCGGGCGCGACTTCCTCCCCACAACTCCATCCGCTTCCTTCCGTCAGGTTTCAATGAGCAAAGTAATCAGCGTGACACGAGACAAACAATCACAAAGCGGCGTCAGTGTTTGAGCGACGGCCGTAATGTGACAGATCTGAGAGCGCCGGCGTGTGAGGGACAGGCGTGGCACGCAGCGGAACAGAGAGGCCCGCGGGCTGATCCCCAGTCAAGACTGAGAAACTGGCTCGGCGCCCCCAACACGTCGCCCCTCTGCTCAGCCGCCACTCTCACATGAAACACTCACCGGCTCCATCGGCGGCGGCGGCGGCGGCAGCCACTGGCCTACTTTCACCACTCTCTCCCTGTCTCCTTCAAAGCGTATGAATTTGTTTATTTCCCCTCATACATCTGTGTGTTCCATGACTGTTTCTGTCTTCTGTCTCTTTCTCAATGATCTGTGCCCACTTTCCTCTTTCATTCATAAGCCTTTCTCATTCTGACTCACCTCTCTTGTCTCTTTTCTTCACCTTTGACCTCAACGATCCGACATTGCTTGCTGGAGTTTAATGATACAAACTAACGCCGCACATGAAAACGCATTCACAAAGCTTCTGTCTTTGGATGATCCGAGCACTGTTCTTCTCATTTTTCATATTTCACGTATCACTGAAGTGGTAAAAGGATTGACATTTATATAATAGTTTTGATCAAAACATAATCGTGACATGACAAATTAGACGAGTCGAAATGAAAATCGTCAGATGTTAACGTGTAGGTGGGCCCGTCACACAAGAGCCACACAACTTTTCACAGCAAACTTGAAAACATGATGTTGTTCACTGAGCAGCAGTATCAAAGCGAGATAAAGAAGCCCGTGGGCGCTTTTACGTCACTCCATGAAATATATATTTTTTTGAGACAAGAAAAAAAAAAACCTGTAAAACTGTTATTTTCTCTCCCCATCAACACCCTAATGCACACATGCAAATATTATGCTAATGGTATGTTAATTGGTGGAGTAGCTGCAAAGCAGCCCTGCTGTTCAAATGACTGGTGAGAAAATAGGTGGGGTCAGTCGCAAGCTGTAAAAGCAGCTCCAACACAAATAAACAAAACCCTCGGGGATTAACAGAACAAGGGCCAGTGATAAACGGATGAGAAGAGAGACAGGGAATACAACAGGCTGTAAGCGAGGGGACAAGGGAATCAGCTCAGGGATATGGAAATACGAAGGAGCGGAGGGACAAGGGTAAAGGGAATAAGTGGGGGAAGAGGGGGAAGAAGGGTTTATGAGGGAGACACGGGGATTAAAGGGGGACACGGTAAGGGGAATAACGAACAGGACAGAGGTAAAACAAATAAGTAAGAGTAAAGAGGGCAGAACTGGAGGGCATTAAAAGGCAAGGAGTAAAGGGAGGTTGTAAATAAAAGGATAAAGCAGTAAGCAATGTGAAAGGAATTATGTGTAAGAACATAAAAAAGACTTTGAGGACGGAGGTGAAGGCAGATTAAGCATATCAGTACTGAGTAAAGGGGAAAAGAAACAGGCAGTAAAGTGGCTCAAGCATGTTTTCAAGGAAACCTAAAGTCTCAACAAATGTGGGATACTGTAAGTGAGGGCATGTTGGGAAAATGAATAAGGGAATAAAGCAGAGAGACCATGAAGAGTACAGGCACGTATAGTATGTAAAGGTCAGATGAAAAAATGAGGAACGTCTCGCCAGACATCATCATCATCATCATCATGTCTGGGAAGAAATGACTTCATCCAAATACACATTTCAATGCCACAGGCCAACAAGCTCATGATAAGGAGACTTATGCAGTGATCAGACTACACAATATTTTTGTCTTTCGAGGTGGTCTCCGTCACATTTTGGTGATCACAGAGTCATAAAGTCTTGCGCTGACTTGGCCGAGAGCCATGGCAGATTGCACTTTGGACCACGGCCAATCGCGGTTTTACAACTCTTGCACAGGTGATCGGGAAGAAGGTGCCAGGAGCCAAACCTGACCAAGCCAACTACACATGTTTCCGCATGCAAACGAGGTTTTTACAAATGAAAATGAACCTGGAACCATTCATCAGACAGGCTCTGCCTTTTTCCTTCGCGGTCGGTGGAAAGAGTGTGAGTGTATGGGTGCACAGCATAAATTTGGACCCTATTTGCACCTGGTATAAACATGCGATCTGTATCTGGATAGATTATCTGGATAATGACAACCGATTGACGCCGTTTTCATTCACACCTGGTATTAATGAGCGTTCGCCTCATCTCGATTCCGCCTGCACTGTGATCGAATCTCAATATTCAAATTAGGCAGGCAGGACTGGTGGGCCCGGGTCGAAGGAAGCAATCGACCACTTCTAGATGAGGTCTGGCCAATCCAATTGAATTTCAGCCACAATGCATTGTACATGCAATTGCGACTGCATTAAGCTGCATTATTCCTTATCTAGATTGGACATCCAAATACAGATTGTGTGTTAAATGGGGTCATAGTGTCGCACCCACAGGTGTGATGAATTGGGTATAATGTCCCTGGCTGACTGCTCCAGGTTCACTGGAATGGAATAAAACATCATGTACCATGTCGTAGAAATTGTCAAACTTGGGGAACAAAGTCGAAATAATTCTGACATGCTCGTCTTTTTGTTGGGACACGGTGAGGCGTCTCAGATGCTCCCGCAGTTGTCCTCCACTATGTCGCCCTACAAATGAGCATTTGTCAAGCCTGATGCTCATTTTCCTTCTTTTTGCCAAAGGTAATAAAAGCCTTATCTGTCCTCCCGCATCCAAATCAGGGACTGCAACAGCAGGGATTTCAAATCATTGGTCTTTGGGTGACAGCAAGAGCATTCTGCTTAACTCGTTAAACAAAATGTAGTTGTAAACTGGAGGGATTAAAACCAGAAAAAACATTGAAATGTGGGATGTTGGTGAGGTGCAGAAACACCTACGGTACAGTTAACATAATGCAGGCCTATACCGTGTAATGATTAAGGACTGCTAAGGTTATGGTGTACAAAAATATGAATAAGTTCTAAAAATAAATAATAATTATCCGGAGTCTGTTTCCTACCAGGAATTATACTCTCCATACCCCATGTTGCACCATATAATTGTTTGGAGTATTGAGAGTTGTGAAACATTACAGTATGAACACCCTAAATAAATACGGCACCCTATCGTTTGCTTATGAATCTGTCAGGGGCTTTGAGGAGCCAGGCCTCAAGTGCCTCTGGTCTGTTCCTGTGTGTAGTGTAATGTGTAAGAGCTCAGCGGGCCCTGGCAGGAGCGACGCTATTTGGAAACTGTCAGTGTTCGCTCCATGCCAACCAGCCACAAGATACACCCCCCCCCCCCCCCCCCGAAAAACATCCCCCTCTGGAACCCCAATGGCTGCCAGTTTCTCAGACAGCCCACCGCTGACCCCTTCAGGCCAGGAAACTGTTGTCCAGCCAAGGAGCCAAAGAGCCCAGGGGCCTCAATCCCCCCCCCACACACACACACACACACCCACCCCCTCCAGACTCTAAGATGGCTGTGTTGGCTGCTTATTCAGGCCTGGGAAAAAAAGGCAGAGAGACATGGAAAAAGAGTGAGGAAGGGGGAAAGAAAGAGAGCGCTCAAGTTTGCATTTTTAATTCGATCGCCTCATCACTTCATTTTGCTCCAAGATTAAAAAGCCCATTTACTCCTCTCTTTGCTTTGGACTTTTTCTAATATGACAAGGATTTCCCCCGCATGCGTGCGCTCCAGACGGCCATGCAGACGCCACAAGCCATGCAGCAGACAGCCATGTGTCCTGACAGTTGACTTTGACTCAGAGTTGAGATTAACTTGATTTTGCCAGCTTTGTTTTTTTCTGTTTATTTTTTTATTTTGAGGAGAGGTTGCGGAAGGTTGCGCGAAAGACACACTGCCCTCTTGGTTGTCGTCACGTATTTGTCCTCCCCCTGCTTTTGTGTCCCCTCTCATTGCGACCAAACATGACCGGTTGGCTCCCTGCCTCCGGGCCCTGTGTGGAATTGTTAAGACTTTTCGATTGGGACGAATCAGGACAATCCAGCCGAGAGGTCGCGGGAGGGAGAAAAAAAACAGGGAAGAGAGAGACAGGAAGAGACGTGACAGCAGAGGGATTGTCGGTTTAAAGTTTAAACTTCGGACAGCTGTTGTATCGCGTGGGTCAGAGGGATTTCCTGGATGGAGGTGTCCTAATGGCTCGGTGTTAATATGAATTCATAGACAACCCATTAGCGCCTCTCGCCAACCCACCTCCTCCTCTTCCTCAGTCCCACCATAATGGCCCTGGCTCCGGCCACTAGTCTGCATGTAGCGGATATAGCCTGGATTTATTCTGATGTTCCCAGGGATTACACCCTCAGTGAGCTGTGTATTATGAGTAGATTTAGGCCCATAACTCCTGAAGATAAGGGGGGATTGGGGCGATTGTTTAAACGGCATGTGTTAGCCATCATCGCCGGGACACGGGGCCGGCAGTGTGTGTGTGTGTGTGTGTGTGTGAGTCTATGTGAGCGAAGGAGAAAAATAAAACAGTCAAAGCATTGATGTTCATTGAAATTCCAACCCTCACTCACAATACGAAACACTTTTCTGAAATGCTTTAAATGAATTCAAATGAATGCTTTATGTAACTGAAATGCTTTTTGAATAATGAAAAGCTTTTGGTTACATTAATCAAAAGGGAAATTCCAACAATTATGCACAATCGCTGGAATTTATTTTCCCATCATCACTTTGGTAGAGTTTCATTGCAACCATTTTATAAAAGAAAATGATCACAAAATAATAGATAGCACAATGGTTCTTTTTTAGAGGAAAAATAAATTTGAAAGATTAATAATGCTTTTCCACAATAGATAGATGGATAGGTATTTTAGTATTTAGTTTATATTTAGTATTTTGAGTTACAGAATGTGAATAAAAGCACCTGAAAGTTACAAGTGACATTCACCTTCAAGAAGTTTATAACAAAAAAACAAAAACTTAAACAACTGTTTTGAGCCAGAGAACACACCCAGAGCGAGACACCCAGTCTTCCTGAAGTCCCGCTGGGTCCCGGACATAAATTTGGAGCTCCGACATGCTGCTGCTCGACAGATGTGTGAGTTCTGGTATTGTGGTCGGAGCACAGTGTGGCTGAGCAGCCCCGCGGTGAGCCTCTTTACAAGGCCTCAGGGACAAGCGAGAGACCACACTGACCACAAAACACAGCTCCATAAACACTGTCAGAGAGCTTGACTGCAGCCGAGGATGGGCCCGTACACAGAGCCAAGGACTGGAGGTCTGTGGGATAACTTCACTCACTAAGGCGAAGTCCCAGACTGACACGGCAGAACGTTTGACTCCGGTATTAGTCTGTGACGCTGACGTCAAGGTTTTGTATCGATGTTCAAGGTTGCACTGGAGAGGTTTTACGTGAAAAGACACCAACGGCATTGCTTCCTCACTCACCTTGTGCAGAACGTCCCAGGTAATCTGTGAATTCACTTGATGCAGCGCCAACGTTCTCCAGCAAAAAGTCTGCAAAAAGTATAAACTGCTGCATATACTTTAATGCTGCACTTTGGGGGCCCAAAATGGAAGCAGGGGATTCTCTGTTTTTGACGATTTGAGGGATTAATCACCCAGAAACTACATGCTGTGATGTCAATAAACTGCATTTTTACTGTGGTCAAAACGATATGAAACTCAGGAATTCCAGGTGGGATTTTTTTGAACTCCAACTCCAAATTGCAGATGCCCGCAAGAAACTGTGTATTGTTTTCCCTAGGGTGAATACCAAAATACTCACGTGTGATTGGTTGAAAATGGCCAAATACTTTAAATGGCTGTGAGTTGAAGTGCACATTCTAATGGTTTCACCATTTCTGTTCAAAAAGCACAGTTTTTATTGATGCAACGCTTTGACCTGCAAGACCTGTTTTCTATCTTACATTACCTGGTTAAAAGTGATATTAATTATTCATTATTCATTATTTACTATGTTTTAAACTTACAGCTTTAAGTGTAAAATCAGTTATCATTGGAAATGTATATATGTTTATAAAAGGTGGTCACTAATGGATTATTTATGGTTACTGTAAAATGTATTAATGCAATTTAGATTAGTAATAAATCAAGAACAACTTTTGGGTTGCCAAATTGTGGAAATTCCTTTTTGTTGATTCTACCTTCAGGTATGGCAACTTTGTTTTGTATAGCACCTTCAGAACAGAGACTGTTCAAAATGCTTTACATGAGACATTAAAACAACATTTAAAAACACACTAGAAAGGAAAATAAAATAGATTAAAAGAGACCAGTTACAGTGCAGTAATACATTAAGATCAGAATCAATAATAAACTATAAATAACAACAACTTTTGTTGTCGTCAATGTCATCGTTGTTTTTATTTTTAGGTAGCTTTCTAATTTGAAGACTTCTCCAATGGACCATTTGGCCACTTACCTTCTTGGAGAGCAGCAGAGCATCCACTTCAGACTCCATTTAAGCATTAAAACTGTAAACCGCTGCATTTCTCTAACCCTGTTTGTTTTTGTCAAACCTCCAAACTGTGTGAGTTCCTGTCTCTCCCTCTTCTCTCTTTGTCTGGCGACACCGACGTTGCCCAGCATCTTCCTGGATTAATATGTTCACATTTCTTTTACAATAGACGTATGTGTAATCTTGTCATCGTGATTTGTATATACTGTGATTTTGTTGGTCTGTCTGTCCTGGGAGAGGGATCCCTCCTCTGTTGCTCTTCCTGAGGTTTCTTCCATTTTTTCCCTGTGTAAGTGGTTTCTGGGGGGAGTTTTTCCTTAACCGAACCGAGTGAAGGATAGAGGGTGTCGTTCACTGCGCAGATTGTAAAAAATTGGACTTGATATTACACTAACACAACTGCAAATAGATGAATTATAAGAAAGTGGGAAACCAATTGCCCTTTTACTAATGAGTCTCCCATTTATAACTTCAGATTTTAGATTATTAGAAATGAAAGATACACTTCTCCTTGAGTAAGATATCATCCATGTACAGTAACAGTCCTAATCACTAGGATATTTTTCTTTCGCCGTCCTTGCCAATCAATCAGTCTTGAAATGAAGCAGCGGTCCAGTGAGCTTTTCCCTCCAGTATTGAGCCAAGCTGTCAATTTACAGGAAGAAGTATGTCGGCTCTAAAATGTTCCAATAAATAAACATTACTGTGCAAGAGGACAGCTCTCTCTGCGCGCGTGTGTGTGTGTGTGCTCGTAAAGTGTGTTGCCAGATCCACAGCCTACATTCAGACAGCGACAGACAGACATTATGTAGCTGTGTCACACACAGAGAGGGGGAGAGAGGAGCAGGGAGAGAGCGAACATCTCTGCTTGTTATTCAGCTTATGGATTATGTTCTGTTTAAATGACATCTCGTCAGCTCGGCAAAAACAACTTTAAAGCCCCATTTTTGTCATGTAACATATTTCATCAAAGTTCTTCCAAAAATAAACGCGGTCACAATGAACACGCTCAGGGGCCGCGCAGATATTGAGCTGGACGCGCACCAGCGGACAGGAAGTCGACTAATCCTCCCTAGCCGGAGGTCAGAGGTTAACTTCCTGCTTTTGAAGTCGAAGGAAAACGTTGACAGATGAAAAATATGATTGTCTCGTCCCATTTTGTTTTAGTCTTTTCATGTGGCAATTGTTTGCTTTCAACTTCGCTTATTTTTTTTTTTTTCCTCCTCTCAGATACGCACACTCACAGAAATGCCCCAGACGGGTGTAATTGGTGTGTAGGGACGGCTGCCGCAAATAACTGTAATTACCAGAAATGACTTGTTTCATGAAAACAGTCACGCATGTCATTTTATGTTTGAGTGCGGGGGTCAGATGCCAGCGGAACTTTGGGTAACAGCACTTTGCAACTCATTTTTAACACATTAAAGCTCATTGTTTTCGGTTTCGCTGCTGGTTCCTGCTGAACTCTTTACACGCTGGTGTGAAATGAACTTCTGAGTGTTTTTTTTACTGCCGCAACGCCGGTAGAAAGAGGGGTCAGCTGCCCCCTTCGATAATGATAATGCATGACACACGCAAGCGCACATAACAAGCAGGCACGCGGAGGACAACAGGCGTGCATGCAGCGGCACTTGTCAACAGAGAGGCGTAAACACACACACACACACACACACACACACACACACACGCGCGCACAAAACTCGCTCATCGTTTCAGTTGTGCCCTTTGAAGTCCTCAAATATCATGAAGCATTTACAATCTAATTATGTGCGTTCCTTTTTTTCCTCTCCTCTCTTTTACTCTCTCTCTGTTCTCCCCCCCTCCGATTCCAGCTGTGAATTGAGGGGGGAGAAGGGAAAAAAAAACAAAAAAAAAAACAGCAAAGAGCGAAAGCGTGATGATGAGACCGCACGGAGGGAAACAAACACGGGGAGGGAGGGATGGAGGAAGAGGAGGAGGCGGATGTGTGTTGACAGTTTGCATGTCCGCCCCTCTCTGGGTCATTAAGAAAGCGATACCCCCGTTGCCCTTACCCCCTCTCTAGGAAGTTGATCTAGAAGCTGCGGGGGAGTTTGAACCGGGACCAGGACTCATCACCCGGGCCAACCTGTCCACCAAAGCCCGCCAGGGTGATGGCAAGCTGGGACGAGGAGCCTCTGAGCGCCCCCTCGAAGCTCCATGAGGATGACTGGAGGTGCTTTGTCAGTGTTTAAATTGGACCGTGTGAATTTATGTGCGAATAAAAAAACAACTCCGGGCTATACGGCCTCTTCAGCCATGTCTGTCTCCTCGGTAAATACATTTAAAACTGTCTTTTCACCAATAGCCATAAAGAAACATTAAATCAAAAACAAACTCTCACTCAGAGGGAACAAATTAGTAAAAGGCAATCTGGGGAACAAGCTGTAAGTGTTGTGTGTGTGTTAGGACAACTGCTCCTGTGTGTGAATGCGTGTGTCTGCTGTCGCTGCTCAAACAGTTCGAAGTGATACAGTTTTATTTGTATGTGTGTGTCAGAATAACAAGAACATAATCTATAGGAGGGTGCAAGGTGTGTGTCTGTGTATGTGGGCGGGCAATGGCTTGTGCCTGGAGTTTGTATGTTTTTTTTTTTTTTTTCTGTGAATGCTAAGAAGGGAAAGAAAAATGCATTTAAAGAATGTGTGTGTGTGTGTGTGTGTGTGTGTGTGTCTGTCTGTACAGGGGTGGATCATGTGCGTCGGATGTGTCCCCGTTTCTGCACGGTGCTCGTTTCTCCCCTGCTTCCACCCTCCGCAAATCTCGGCGGTGGCGGCGGCGGCGGCGGTGACATTTGGGAGCAATTTAAGTGCGCCTGCAAAGGTTGTCAAGGGATTAATCTCATCTCACGCTGGGGCGCAGAAAAAAACGGCTTCCTCCAAGAATTAAACACAATTTACCCATCAAGACAAGTCTTTCAGGACGGGAGACAAGCATAAATAATATCTCCTCGGTCCAGATTCGCTAATTTACAAGCTTAGCATCTCCAAATGTTATTAGCGGGAATGACGAGGTTACCAGAAGGCGCTGTAGGGAATGATTTGTTATCCGGGCAAGCAGCAGCTGCAGCAAAAGGCGCATGTTGGAGTGCTGGGATAGAAAGACAGACATACCTGACACCCACTGCCTCACCCCTCCTTCCCATCTCCTTCTGCTCCCCCCCACCCCCCCCACACACACACACACTGCCACTACGACACCCGGGACTGCACACACCTCAGGCTGGCAGATAGTGAACTTGGCATCTCTCAAGCTAATGTTCTTTTCCACTCCTCTCATTCTCATTTGCTTTCCCGTCTCCCCTTTCTCCCTCTCTCTTATTGCCGTTTTATTTTCTCTGTCCCCCCCCCACCCCCCCTCGGTTCCTCTCCCTCTCTCCCCCTGTATCACTCTTTTCTCTCCCACTTGCTCTTGAGGCTCGAAACATCAAATGGAACATTTGGGCAACCGTTGTCATCTTGGCAAGTGTTGAAGTGGCGCTCGTCTGCAGCGAGGGAAAGAAAAAAAAAAAGAGAGAGGGAAGTTAGTTCTTTTAGATATTCGGTCGCTCTCAACATATCAGTCAAAGCGAATACAGATGTCTCTATGCCTCGTCCAAAAATATGTTCATCTCTTCTAAAGATCTATATCGGCATCTCTGCTCGGTCACCGTCAATCACGAGCCGCCTGAGTTCTCTGGCCAAGTTTAGCAGAATTTTCCCGTGATTAACTTTGTAAATAACCAGGTGCCTCCTGAATTTGGATGCTGCACCTTTTTCTAAGCTGACAAGGAGCTAACACCCTCAATCTGACGTCGCCGTTGTGTGAGATGGCTCACCAGCGCTGTGTGTGCCTTTGTGCATGCATGTAGGTGTGCATGTGTGTGTGTGTGTGTGTGTGTGTGTGTGTGTGTGTGTGTGTGTTAACGGGAGAGTATTTTGATCTGTGCTGGCTGTTTATCTTGCTGAAACAGGAGTCTCCCGTCACTCCAGCCCCTTTCTGATCCTGACAGATGAGTTCAACCCCAGCCCGCAGCCTCCGAGGGGAAGACAGGGGAGGAGAGAGAGAGAAAGAGGGAGAGGAGGGGAGGGGTGGCGGCGAGAGAAAGAAACAGATGGATATAGGAAACAGAAATAGGAGAGAAAAAGTGAGCGGAAGAAAGAAAGCACACACAGGGATGGAGAAAGAGAAGAAGACAGACAGAAAAGGGAGAGGACTGGAGGAGAAAAGAGAGGGCGCTTAGCTTCACCTGCCAGTCTGTGTTAGCAGGGATGAGCCAGAGTTCCCTGCTTCTGGAAGCTTAGTGTCAAAGGTGGGACTGCAGGGCTCTGTCTGACGTTTGTGTGCATGTACTGTATGTGTGCGTGTGTGTGTGTGGGTGGGGGGTGGTGGTTGTGGGGGGGGGGGGCATGTGCCTCCGTGCCCAGTAGGGGTTCCCCCGCACGTTCCCACATCTCGCCTCTCCACCGCTCCTCACATCCCTTCTCCCTCTTGCCGTCACTCAGGGACTGGGGGGGTTGAGGGATGCGTGTGTGTACAGTGGTTGAGATGGGCGATGTGGCAGGCATCTCCTCAGACAACCCAAACAGAGGACCCTGATCTCTGCCAGACTAATTGGATGATACATCTGTGTCTTGTTTTTGACAATATTTCATTTTTTTTTTTTAAACTACCTTTTAAAATCATTTTCTGGGTCATGTTGTTTGGAGAAATAGGTATTTCTGGAGTTGAAATTGGTCTGAAATGAAAATTGGTCCACCATTATTTGAAGAAAAACACAGCAAGAGGGAGATCAGGGAATGTGCTGTACTTTAACTGAAGAGATCTGCTAAACCAACATTATCTCTACATAATGAAAAATTATATTCACATGACTAATATTTTATATCAGAGCACAAGGATTATGAGTCACTTTTATGCACGTGGGGGGAAATTAAGTAAAAAAATTATTTCTAATATCTATTCTAACATCTATGTGATTGGTCAGATGTCACAAAGCTTTGTGACCTTTAGTGAAACTCGCTTTCCTAAATTCACATCCAGAAACATGTTTGTCATGTTGGTTACTTAGGGAATTGGTAAAATAAATAATTCTACTTTATGCACATATTAGTCAAAAATGGTCCTTTCAGATTTATGTTAATCCACAGTGAAACATAATTATTTGTATTTTAATCTTGTAGTAACAAAAAGAGAATCAAACTTGAAAGAATGAAAATACACTAAAATCCATTTGAAAACTCCACTCCGTCTGCGATAACTGACTATTTGGCCACAGTGGAAACAAGCTGCGAACACAACACTTTCATACCTTTCAACACTTACACCAACTCACCTTTTGCAAAGTTGCTAACATACATGCTGTCGCCCAGCAGATAAGGAGCAACATCAGCATTCATTGTTGGTCGTGTATCAGCCACTTGATCAATCCAGTGTTTACTCTCCTTTTAGCCCTGTTTTTGGTCTCCACCCATTCCTGAAGGGAAATATCTGGCTCTTCAGCAGCATTTAAATCCATAGCAAATAAGAAATTATGATAAAAATCGTTTAGTTCAATATTTATGATAATAAAACAACAAAATGAAGTATAACCTTTTTTTCAGCCCTGAGTAGTGTCTGCAGGTATTTATTTGAGGTTGCACACATCCCAAGAGCCTCCATGAAAAAGGTACATAAAGCTACATAAAAAGTCAGCACACTACTCCTCCTGCTCGTTCAGCTCATTGCTTCGAGTGTATGGTAATGACTGATGGATACTCAGATAAGCATATCAACAGTTTTATTCACTCAGATCTCCCTTCATGTGGACTGTGGTGAGGATGCAGTTCTGAGAGACTTTGGTAAAATAAATCAACCTGAAACTACTGGCTGAAAGTGAAGGAGGCCAAAATAGGATTTTAAAAAGTGAAAGGGAGGCCCTGTAATTTTCTGCTCAAACATAGCAGCAAGAAGAATCAGTGATAAAAAATTGAATCCATTGTTACCATGACATCTGTCTCCTTCACTTTCCTCCTCCCCGCTGCTCTCAACTTCCTCCTAAACCGAAGTGTGTGACATGTGAGTCAGCTGGTGGGTTGTAACCAGAAAGTGGTTCACCTGGCATTCAATAACATTGGACCCTGGAAAATCCAGCTCTATTTCTATTTAAGTAAGCAGGTTTTAACCTGAATTAGGTCCAGCAAGGATATATTTTCTACTGCTTTTGAGATTTTTTTTACCTTTAATTAGTCTTTTCACTCACTGCAGGGTACTGGAGCCCTATTATTGTTGCCTTATTATTTTGCCTATTATACCGCTCTCATCTCAGATGCATGCATTCAGTTAGCCCAGAAAGACCAAATGAATCACTGTTGGAGGAAAAAAATCAAACATTCACACCTCTGAGACTCCGGTGTGTCCATTCCTGCCTACTGTGCGTCCGATGCACAGGCTGTTAGCTCTGTTCATCTCTTTTAAACCTTACACCCCCTCCAACTCTTACCTCTCCTTTTTTCTCATTCTCTTTTTTATCAGCTGCCATTTGTGCCTCTATTTTGTCATTGCTTCAAGCTTCAGTCTGATATCTGCTGGAAGGTCTTCACAGTTCCTGCCTGTGCTAATATTATCACCAATATTAACACCTGTACATGTTTTACAATTTTTTCCCAAAAAGTGGCTCTCTTTGCTTCTCACCCCATTACACTACTTCCTTATCCTTCTCATCGCTCCCAGGCCCTTAACTGAACGCCATCACCTCACCACCACCTGCCCAACCCCCACCTTGGGCAGGTGGTTGTGACGTCTTGCCCCTCTGAACGACCCCCCACCACCTCTCCAAATCATTTCATACCTCTGCCGGCTCCTGCCCACGCAGGCCTCTTCCACGCTCGCTTCCCTCCGCCAAGTCACAGGGGGGCCCCCGCCGATGCCCGAGGCTCCACAGCGCTCTATCTCCCTCGCACACACACACACACACACACACACACACACCCCGGCCGCCACCACCTCGGCGCCACCGGGCCATCTGTAGAGTCTCGGTATGCTGGTGCAGCGAGCCAAGTCACCTTGCTGTTACACAACTACTTTTACAACCTTTCACATCACACGCACACCTTCAATCAGCCACACACTCAGCAACAATGTGCGCCTTTGTGTGTGTATTTGTGTGGAGGTAGGAGGCTTTTGCCACGTGTGTAGGTGTGGAAGTGTGTTTGCGCGTCTGAAGGAGATACTGTAGCAGGAGAGCGCAAACCCAAGGGGCCAATATGATTTCAGCACGTCTATTGAACTGGTGTAATTGGGAGCATGACCGACAGTGTAGCGGCTGAAAGGCTATATGTCAGACCAACTGCTTTTAGTGCCATCTCTCTTTCCCTTACTCTCTCGTTCACACACACACTCTTTCATCTCTCACCACCGCTTTACATTGCCCATTCTCACCTCCCCTGAATGAGATGGAAGCTCATTCTTTTCACAGCAGAACATCCTAGCCGAGAGGCCTTAAAGAATGTACCATATGTGTAAGGGTCGGACCTCTCACCCTGACCTGACCTGCCCCTAAACGAGGAAAAGCAGCATGTCTTTGTAATGGCTTGTAAGCAGGAGCTGAAGTTTCTCCCACTCGCCGACGCAGAGAGACCTTGACTTCGACCCCTTGTTGAATCTGGCATCGCAAAATGGGAGGCGTAAATGCAGAATACTTTTCATTGAAAAGAACGCATCAACGATGCTGATCGCCAAATAGGCCAAATTGTCTGCAAACACCCCTTCTACAAGGTTTTTTGTTCGCATTCTCAGATTCTGTTACTTTATCGGAAAACTTGCTCTTTGAAAAGTGGTGATAATGCTACAGGCCTGTAAATACTGGACCTTTCGGAGAGGTGGCACAGCGATGTGCACCACATAATCCACTTAGATACCCTGCCTCCGAGTCTTTCTCCATTTTTCCCATTCTTTTCTTCTCTCTTGTTTACCTTGAATGCCTCTCTCTCTAACTCAGTCTTTAAGTTTTTTTTCCCTCTCCCCTCTCTCTGTTTCTCCTTCTCTCAGATCTGTGACAGATAGAAAGAGGACTACAGGGCCACAGAGCGGAGGCTGTGAAAATCTCACCACACTTTTAATGACTTTTAATGAGATTCATAAAACATGCCGAAACTTGCAGAAAAAGGGAGAGAGAGAAAGAAACAGAGGGAGGGACTGAGAGCGAGAGACGGAGAGAGGAAGCAGCACCGCCCGCCACCAAGCTGACAGCGAGCAGGCTTGACATTTGGCCTCTCATAATTAGGGAAGTGCCAGATTTCGTCCCACTAAATCTCAGCTCAAAATCATTATTCTCGACGGTGTTGACTCTGCAATGTCCGACCCGCTTAAGTCCTTCTCTGTGCTTTTTTGTGTCCCCCCCCCCACCCACCCCTCCTTTCTCCCCTGTAAATATCGCAGCCAAAATTACATTACAGTTTTGCGCTTGCCTCCCCCTTAATTGCTTGCCCTCCAAACACAATCTGCTTTGGCAATACATAAGATGGTATGTGAGTTAACAGCGACAGTGAGTTGGCAGCGAGGCAGCTGAGCGGCGGTCTGTGAAAAAAGGGAGCACTAAGACGAGGAGATAAAGTGTGGAGGAGAGCTGGAGAGGAGCTGATCACACACAGACAAGCTGGGGAGCAGCAGACAGATGCCATGAGAGCACGACTGTCATCCGCACAGCCAGGATGGAGGGAGGAGAGGCAGAGCAGAGGGAGGGAGGGAGGGAGGGAGGGAGGAGAGGCCGGGATGGAGAGAGATGGAGGAAAAAAGAGGCAGGGGAGGAAAGGAGGAGTGGGAGAAGGGAGGGAAAGGAGAAGCAGCAGAGGAGGCAAGTGTCATGGAGGGAAATGTAGTTGAAAGAATGGGATGAAGGGAAGGAATGAAAGGAATAAACGAAAAGGAGGAGAAACTTTTAGAATTTAGAAAGAAAGTAAAGGAAAGTACGGGTTTTCTAAAACAAATTACACTCTTTAAAGAATACTTTACAAATCCAGTATATACGTTGTGATGTTGTGTTTGTTTGCGTAAACTTTGGTAATGGTAAACTACCATTTTAATGGTATACAAAGAATAGTATAAAAGATTAGAATAATGCCTAAATTTGAAAAAAAAGCGAGGAGAGAAATGACTCCTCCACCTCTTAAAAATGTTGATTTTGGGAAGAATCATCTTTTTCTCTTGAAGCACGGCCCCATTTTAACGGATGCATGTTTTACTTTGAGCCTTATATATTCCATTGTATTAGTTACTGAATAAATATCTGTACAGTGTAAAGTAATTGCCTGTTCTGTCTTTTTTTATTGTATAATGATGTATAGTGATAATAACATTATTTATTGCTGTATGCAAACAACACAAACAAATACAAACTCTATAGAAAAGATGAAACTGTTACAGTACACTAACAGTACAGCTGCTATGGTGAAATATTTGCTTAATGTTTTATTTCCTGTACATTTATTTTACTTTTCACAGAAGAATTCCATATAAACCCTTTATGTAATCATAATAGCTAGAAAATAGGTAGTGGGAAATACATGGGAGCAGACGATAGAGACAATTATGAGAGTGAAAAAGGAAGTTTCATCATGTAGAAAGAGTGGGTAAGAGCAAGAGAGCATACAATATCACTACATAAACATTATATTTTCTTAATCTGAACTGTATCTCTTGTATAATACTTCCGGCCAGTCATATGTGTAAGAATGATGAGAGTAAAGATGGAGCTGTTACTGACCCTAACCTTTATTTTGAAATGTTACACCATCATTAACTACTCTATATCCATCTTAGTTTATAATTCAGTATCTGTTAAATCCAGAAGATCCAGTCAGTGTCATCTTTTTTTTTTTAAAGTACCATGATTTGTTTTAAGCCTTTGCAGTCAATCATTTTGCATATTAAAAAAAGCACTTTTCAAATAACCACAAACTAATACCCCCCAGCATGCACCATCATCCCATCGCACACGCACAAAAAAAGCATTGCCACAAGCTCATTTTTCGTCACTTCATGAGAAGTTTAGACAAAGTTCCCCCCTCTTCCTCACACTTGGAGGCTTGTGTCTTGCAGAGGGAGCCCATCACAAAGCGTCAGCTAATCTGGGAGATGGCAAAGAGGGGACATGGGTTTGACAGGGGCTCGCTTACTCCATAAGCCTGCCATTAACGCTAATCCTCATGGGTGACGAGCAGAGGAGGGGCAGTGGTGTGCGAGGAGGGACAAGACAGCCTGTAAATATCAATAACAAATAGGAGATGTGGTGGTATTAGCCCCCTCCGCCCAGTTCCACCACCGCCACCAAACCCTCATCCCAGCCCAGTTTGGCCCTCATGTCTGCATCCTTTATCTTGCAGGGATTGGGCTGAAGTTAATCTCTCCAGCCGTTATGACAGTCAATTAGCAGAGAAGAATGTAAGTGGACTCAAAATGCTTGAAAGTGAATGTATGGAGGGGGGGGGGTTCACGGGGTGCATTTGTGTGTGCATTTGTGTTTGTGTGTGGGTGTGTGTCGGTGAGTTTGGTATCAAGGGGTGTGTGTGTGTGTGTGTGTGTGTGTGTGTGTGTGTGTGTCTGCGGAGAGATGTTCCACAATGACAACTATCTCTCTGTCCGCCCCCCTGGAGAGCAGATGGGATATGAGCCTGCCAATGAGACAAGAAGAAAGAGTGGTGTGTGTGTGTATGTGTGCAAGTGTGTGTCAGTCATGCATATGCACGCACACATGCATAAGGACGCTTATGTGTGTGTGTGTGTGTGTGTGTGTGTGACTGTTTTTCTGTGTATTCAGTGCAACAGTGTCTTCCCATAGTTGCACAGTTGCACAGTTGTACAGTTCTACAGAGTACAGAGTTGATGAGAATACATTTACTGGCTGCCTCATGATAATGTGACGCCTATGGACATGAGCAAAACAACTATTTAAGCATTATAAACATCAACAATTAACTTGCTTTTTCCCCCATATATTTGCTTTTACAGAAATCCATAAGGTTTTCAAAGTTTAGGTCATCGGTCAACTCAGAGGATGCAAAATCACATTTATTAAATTGTTGATTTTAAAATCCCATTTAAAGCTTGATTATTTGAAATGCAGCCTCACTAATCTGACTAATCGAGTTGATTTTGGATCATACTTCATGTAAGGAATCATGTATCCATCGGCTGGTAGGTCATTTAGCTGAATACAGGACTCAAAACGTTCCTCTGAGAGCAGAAAAATACATTCCTTGAAACAGTCATATTTTCAGTTTAAACAAAGTCATTCTCAAACCCCCTCAGACCTGGGTGTGAAATTCATAGGCTGCAGTTTAGCTTCAGGGCTGCTGTGATTTCTTCTTTTCCCACACTTCTGAGGTAATATTACGATCAATAGCAGCAGAGTGAATGATCTAAAAGCAACAGATGGGAAATTTTGGTGTCTGTGTTCTCATTATTTACGAGATGGATTTGCCAAAAGGTTCAACTCTTAAAACTTGGTGTAGACTTTTAATTGAGCCTTTTCTTTTTAATAATTTATTAATCATTTTTTTAAAAAAGACAATTAGATTTAGAGCTGCAATTTACAATATTTTTCAATGTGTGGTATCTATTAATCTGCTGATTATTTTCTTGATTGATGAATCAGTGTTCTATACAATTTCAGAAAATAGTGACAGAACCAGAACCCACTTTCAAATATCTAGTTTTAACTGACCAACAGTCCAAAACCATAAAATATATTAAGTTTACTATCTTTAATGACAACAAAGAGGAGCAAATTCAGAAAATGTTTGACATTTTTGCTTAAAAAAATTACTTAATGATTAATTGATCATCAAAATAGTTGCCAGTTCATTTTCTGTTGCTCAAGTAGTCGATTAATTGACTGGTAAACAGTTTTCTGATTAGATTAAAACCTAAAAACAGCAATTACATACGGTTGCAAGTTACTTAGCTTAGTTAGTTTACATATAATTGGCTTCTATTTTTTTTAATTCACTGGCAGAATTGATTTTAGAGTAACGTTGACATCTATCAAATTAAATCTCTCATCACATAAATCAAAAGCTTAAAGAAAATATTCCTGGGAAAACAGCTAAAAGCGTCACTGCAAGCTTGTTTACCTTTTAGGATACTGGTGAAACAAACAGGCGGCAGTGCAGCCCGTCACGGTCCTGGACTCAAGGGAGAGGTTAGGGCAGCCACCCAGGTGCCCTGAACCAGAATGAGAGGCTAAACTGGGCCGCAGGATGCCCCCGGTCCCTTGAATGCTTCTCCCAGGGCAGAGAGGATCCGGAGGCCAGCCCAGCATGGTCCAAAACTGAGCCCGAGTCAGCCCGGGGGACCAGGACAATGGCCAAAAATGTGTTCATATGGTAATGCAATCAACATCAAGTCTAACTAGAACAGATTTGGGCTTTTTTGTTTATTTATGGTGCTTTTTTTAAAGTTATGAAGGCGCACATACTCTCATGCCCATAAACCCTGCTGAACTGTGGGTAAACATAGCCGTAGACACACATGCAGTATAAGCAGGCTTGCGCACACACACACACACACACACACACACACACACAAGAAAAACGCACACAGGAACAGCAGCAGTAGCAGCTGCATAAGTCTTTGGGTGAGTGCACATCTGTTAGACTGGCTTAGTACAGTGAAACTGGCTGCTGACAGCAAATGTTTTCACTGCAGCCCACATTGTGAGTTATTGTATATGGAGGCTGCTGTGCAGGGAAAGGGACACATTCATTTATGCTCTTTCTTTATCTCTCTCTGTCATTCTTTGTCTCTCATGCAAACTCTTTCAGTCTCCCTCTGGTTTTCCTTTCATCTGCTGCCCGTCTGAGGCGCACTGGTCAGCAAGTTAAATCAATTATACCCCGAGCAGTTGAAATATGTGCGGCCATTTGAAATAAATGCTTTGCCCAGGTATCTCTAGGGCAGACGGCAGGTCGAGGCCACAAAACCACATCTGACAATCTATCATCTGCCGCCCCGGCACCCGCTATAACAGCCCCTCTTCCTTCTAATATCAGAGTGAATGGTCGCAATGAGAGAAAGGCACGTTTTTATGTACCTAAACTGTGATAGATGTGATTGTATGATTTATTTGAAACCCAGTGTTCTTTCCTGTGAGTCAGAGTATTTCTGTGTAGGCACCAAATGAAAAATACCAGCATGTAGTGATTGGAACAAAACGATCTGACCCCTCAACCTTCCAATCTTTTTAAGTGTGTTTCCATTCAGAGGTAGCTTTCAATGCGTTGACATTCAATGGTATGATTACTCAGATGCAGCAGGGTGTGTGTGTGTGTGTGTGTATGCGAGGGGGATTGAGGGATATGTGTGGGTGTAGTTGTCGAAGGGTGGGTGTGGACGTTTTATGTGTGTTTGCGCGTGTTAATCACCTGTAGGCTGCTGGTTGGGGGGTGTTTGTGTTGAGGGCACCAAACAGGCCTTTAGAGTGAGGGTGAGTGAGCAGCAGAGTCACACACACACACACACACACACACACACACACACACACACGTAGCAGCCAAGTCCAAGCCAGAGCTGAGCCAAGACTCTGTGTTTAGAACAAGAAAAACACTTTGTTTACGCTTTAGGGCCCTTCACTGCTCAACCAGCGAAAGAGGGAAATCAACTCATCCCTGGTTCCCTAGCCACCGCCGCGTCGTCAACAGATGAAGTCAGCATCTCACACCCAACAGATGGGGCGCGGGGAACAGCAGCCTACTTTACCAAATGGACTTTTCATTTCCCTGTTTCCCAATCTACTAATCAATGCCTGACGTCGGCGAGATGGCACTCGGAGCTGCGGGCCAAAGGTTAACAAGTTGCTGGTTTAAGCAACAACTAAAAAAAAAAGGTTATCATTTGAGGCGTGTGTGTCGGCGCTCAACGCAGATCTGAACTCGCTGTGGCGTCAGGCTGGGTGAAAAAACAAATATATCATTTATTGTTCAAAAGGAAATGTCTTTTCTTGGAAATAATCCTGCAGGGCTTGGTGGAAGTGCATCTGTGGCAGGCGATGTTTAATATCAGATGCTGCTTATTTGAAATTGTCTTGCTTTGGTGAGATCAGAGCATCCAGATGATAAGGACACGCCCACCTAAACGCCCTCAATCAGATGAACAAACAACTCTGGCTCCAGAAGGAAAAACACACACACAATCTATTTATTTATTTTTTATCATTTATCCTTTAAGTCGTCTGTTTTTTTGTCCGTATAATTCCTTTATTCTTCACACCCAAATCAAGTGCCTCTGTGCGCAGCAGATAAATAGGAATTCCAAACTCCAATGGTTCATTTGTCATGGTGTGAATTCCAAGAGTGGAATCTAGAAATAGCTCGAGTGTTCAAGCGCGGTTGTTGCCTGGGGCTCGGTGGCATGTAGGAGGCTTTGGTGATATTTGCTTTTTGCATATTTTCTACTAGGGGGCTTTTTTGGAAGGGAGATATGCACTTTTCCCATTGCAAACATTGCAAAAAAAAAAAAAAAAACAGAGAAAAGATTTTTTGTGCGTGTGTTCTGAGCTGTACGTTGTAGGAGGCTTTGCCCATTATTTTGGTATGACATTACAGTTTTAATTGAATTGAATGCAATTTATTCTTAAGAAAACTTTTAATTAAGTGCCATATGGACAGATTGTGGAGTAGTGGCCTCCATGATATTCCCTTGGGGACATTTGCTGCATAATTAAGAATATGAACTGTAATGACACAGTGAGATTTAATGGAAACTTGCAGTCTAAATAGGCGACGTTGAAAAGCCATTATTACCCAGCCAGAGAGGGCTTAGTAGGGTTCTCAAGGGACAGCAGGCTCCCCAGAGTGGAACCCTGGGAATAGAAAACCCTAGAGAACAAGAAGGGAAGGAAGGAAGGAAGGAAAGAAGGAAGGATGGAAGTACAGTTCTTTCTCTGCAGTGCTCCTGTCATGAATTTAAAGTGATATTTCAGACTTTTTGGCATTTGACATCGCAGGCAGTGATCTCTATAGCTACATGGTCATTATCTCAGGCTAAAGTGAGGGATCCTTAAAGGTGCATTCAGATTGAATACAAAGCAGTTGATTGTCGGCAGCTAGCAATTCTATTCACTGATCGTTCTTGTGCCTGTGTCATTTTTTTCCTTTTGCGAAGTAG
The DNA here is from genome assembly GCA_031216445.1 of Lateolabrax maculatus. Classification (NCBI taxonomy): domain Eukaryota; kingdom Metazoa; phylum Chordata; class Actinopteri; order Acropomatiformes; family Lateolabracidae; genus Lateolabrax; species Lateolabrax maculatus. The sequence goes on from CM062211.1 coordinate 6,939,938, forward strand.
TCATACAGCCACATTTGCCCAAATATTTAGCTCAAGTTTAAACATTTTCAACTCACAGGGACACATCTTTGCCTTAGTTTGTGGCCTCCTGAGCGAATTTGCGTCAACTTTTCTTCGACTTAATATACCTTGTGTTCTCGGAATTGTAACAGGCGTCTATTTTGGAATTGTATACAGACTTATTAGGGCCCATAGGAAGCCCCTTGTTCACCACTCTTGTTTACCATTTGGTTCCCATGGGACAAATAACTTCCACAGCAACTTCAGTCTGAACGAAGCATGAACATTCACAGTGGCTCAGAGCTAAACTCATCAGTGTTTCAAATCTTCAATTGTTGTGGAGCACTAATAACAGATGAGAATACAGCAGCACGAGGCTGCTGTAGTCAAGGTAAACTATTTGGTGTGAACAACAGACAGCAAAATAGAGAATTCTTCTGTTGTTAGCACTCAGTGAGCAAACAAAACAAAGAGAGGGAACAGCGAGTAAAGCAAAGATGTAAAAAGCCCGCCGTGCCAAAGAATGTGGAACTGAGAGAAAAGAGAGAGAGAAAAGAAAGATTGAGAAGAGAGAAAGTGAAAGAGAGGGCGTTGAAAGAGCCAAGGAGAGGGTAAATATGGAGGCCAGATAACAAGAAAACAAAGGCAAAGAGAAGAAAATCCAAAAGTATTAGTGTGTGCGTGTGTGTGTGTGTGTGTGAAAAGGAGAGAGAAATAAAAGAAAGGAAAGACACAGTTAGCCGCCCGCAGAACAGAACAAACTCATTTACAGAGCAGTGCCAGACTTGAAAACAATTATCTGCCATCTCCGTTGCCTCTGTAGAAGAGTAGCCCGTTTTGTGGGGCTCTTTGTTTTTCTCAAGGACATATTCATTATTTCAGATGAGACCCATTTGAGTCTAAATAAAGACTTTCTCTCCTCTCTGTCAGATTCACTGGTACTGTGATGTTGCATCTGAGGGGATGTGAAAACACGTTTGAAAAGGAGTCTGATGAAAGCACTTCTATGCCACTAATGCATGTTCATTAAGTTCAAATTCTCTTTTATTTCCACCTCCCTTTTCACATTTGAGTCCGGGTGCTAGTATTTTGTTTTTGTGTTTTTTCTGTGTTTGCTCGGTGCACAAGTTCTCTTGAAAAACTGAGTGTTCGAGCAATCGGTGACATCTTTTTCTTTTGCTTGCCGCCCACGACAATGGTCTTCTGTCCAAACGGGCTCTTTCAAAGCAGGCCGCATCTTCTCCTGTGCATGCATGGAAGAGGAAAAGGCTGGCACTAATCACATCCAGACAAAAGACACCTCTGACAAACAGTAAACAAGGAGCCAGAAGTCTTTTATGACTCACAGGGAACACACACACACATTTACAGAAAGTGTTATTCCTCTCCGGATGAGAAGATTTTGACGTTGCAAGAAATAATTTGCTGTTGTGTTCGTAGCCTCCTCGTTTCCTCCTAAGGTCACGACGGCAAACACAGATGGAAGCAAACTGACATGGAGGACAGCGTGGAGAAATAACTGAGTGGGTCTCAGGTCCCATCTTACCTGCTCGGGAGGTTGTCTCGTCTCCGCTGAAAGACCTCTGTGTGTGGAAATGAAAGAGGAGGGTACGGAGACAAACAAACATACACACACACACACACACATACACACATGCAAACACAACACACTTCAAATGGCCTTCGAGAGTGCTGCATTCCACATTTAATTGGAAGCGAAAAAATCCGGCATAGAGCACCCTCCAAAGTAAACTTCTCACAGTGCCGAGCCAGCCAATCACGTGGGGAGGCCAGGTCTCCGGGGCCCCGCCCTCCAGAAATAGGCACAGATAACCTATTGTTGGAGCTCAAACAGTGGTCACACACACTCACACAGATGACCTCACACACAAAAACACATATTCAGAGTAAGTATTACTTCTGAAACTAGCTGCAAACATGTTTTGTGAAAAATTGCGTCTGAGTGAGCAGCAGGTACGGCGAGTGTTTTCACAGCTATCTAATCCCAAAAATTGTGCACGCAATGAGAAACTAATGGAAACTAATGGATCAGAGTAAAAAGCAGAGCAAAGAGAGCCACTGAGAAAGGGAGCATTCAGGCTGTAAGAGGGTAAAAAATAAAGGTATCCTTGGTAACTAGTTTAACAAAGGTAATATCACATTTAAAAGGTGTATTTTCACCCCTCACACACACTTTTAGGGTGCAAAGGAGACAAAATTGAAGGATAACTGTATTCTTTAATTCACACATATAAATGCGATGTGATGTTTGTAGTGTAACATCAAATCGACAGCAGGTCTGCAAGCCCATGTGGGATATTTGACGAATTTGATCTGATCTTGTGTGATTGCAACCCGAGTCAAGAAGAGAACAAAGGGCATAAAGAGGAAAAGTATTTTATTTTTTACAGGGGTTGTATTAAATGTTCTGTATGTACAGAATTATCTAAATGTTAATAATTAGTTTGACATTTCTTCAGCACCTAAAAGACAAAATTAACTAATTGTTGCTGTTCAGTTATTCTCCCATATTTCACATAATTTAGGGCATTTGTTTTTGTTCTGGCACTGTATTATTTTTATTTTTTTTGATGCACGACTTAAACTCTCACGCTCTGAAATAAATAAATGTGTCTGAATCCAATCTGGATTAAAACATTATAATTGTGAGCATTTATCCCTGAAAATCCACAGCTGAATTTTTAAGAGGATGTGAGCACTAGTTTTTATTTAACGCAAACACACACAGGGGGGACATCTGTGCTGAACGCTGACCAAATCCGCGGCGACTTTACTCACAATACAATTTTGTTGGAAGTGTTAGAATTTGTTTCAAGTTGATGGCACAGCCTCCATTTTGAGTTGACTTTGATATCATTCTGCGAACAGTGAAATGTCTGGATAAGTGTTGCGTTTAGGCCAGCCATCTGTACCATCTCCAACTCCAGAGCAGTTACATGCAGAGTACCCTCGAATTAGAGGGGGAGAGACGTGGCGGCGTTTTAAATGGTTCACTGCTGGCATCTACTGGGGAAACAGAGAAACCCAGGAGCTGAGACGACTCGGCAAACCCTCACTATTCACTCTCTTCTCCCTGCTCTTCTCTTCCAAGTAGATGATTAACTCCACAGATGAGGCATCACCTCCAATTCCAGCATCATGAATAACAGGCATTATGTGGTTTGGCAAAAGAAAAAAAAAAGGAAAAAAAATTGGAAGCGAGATACAGTAGTTAATCATCAACATTTATTTATTTTTTTGCCAAAACTGACAGATTTCCTGCTGAGTTTCAGCTACAAAGTAAAAAAGTGTTACAGTAGATGAATCATGTATATATACATCTCATCTACACATCTTGCCTCCTGCTAAGTGTAATGTACATAACGTTATTGACATATTTCTGATACAGAACTGGAGCTGCCCCATACTGAGCTGTTGCACAATCCAGATTTTATCACTTAAAAAATGTCTTTATCTTCATATCTTAATTTACGCCTAATCTATCACAATCTATACCTGATCAGTAGAAATTTAATAACGGAAGGCAATTTAGTAAAATGGTTGAAAATTCTTTCAACTATACATTCACTGAAGTAGAAAATGTTTTTTTTTAGATGTAAAGTGTAAGTGTAAGTGTAAATTGTAGCTCTAATTTCAGGTTAGGATTCAATATTTGGATGTAAGGTTACTACTATTAGCATCAAAGTACAAGTACATGGTCTGGTATTGGTATTGGTATTGACTGTAGAAGTCATAAAATGACAATATTTCACTTTACAGGTATTTCATTTACCAGGACGCAGATATGATGGAGTGCTGGGACGATGACTAGAAAGACATTCAACAAAAAGTGAGAATAAATGAAACTGTAATTGCAACACACAAAAAAAAAGAAAAGAAATGTTTTCATTGATGCAGTATAGCCTCTCATATTCCTAGATTAGATACTGATTTCACTAAATAATACAAACAACAGCAGTAACTGTAAATACATGCACATACTGTACTGTATGTATTTGTGGGACTTATTTACCACAGCACATCAGTGACAAATCCGGCTACTATAAATACTTCTCTCTCTCAGGTCTTAGGCTTATAATGTGCATATAGGCATGACCGAGAGAGTTAAAAGTGCTGTAAAAATGGTGTTAAAAACATAAAAAGACTGTAAATAACAACATGCATACGACATGTCATGTCGTATCAGATAAATTAATTTTTTTTTTTTGTCCCTCAGTTGGAGTGCAGTCATGCACTGTGTAGCTACTGAAAGTCTGGTGAGGAATTTGTTAATTTAAGCATCACCAAGTTAGGTGAAAATGGATAATTGAAGATGATTTGAGCATAATAAAATTTGTATTGTTTCTCTTCCTTCATTTTTATGTGTGTGTATTAGTGTATGTCCATGTGTGACTTGGGAAATCACTCCTGACGGAGGAGAGGCAAAAGCACTCAGAAAAGCTTGTGGGGAGAGCAGCGATGGAAAAGATCTCCTGTGTGAAGGAACGTGATTACTGTGATTTTATTTATTTTTTTCACCCAGCACAATTCTCATCTAATTCTCGTAATTGTTGCCTCATAATATCACACATTCATACCAGCAGATGCATTCAGCTCCAGCCTGTTTAGGACGCTGCGGATTGAGTTAGAGAGTTCATCCATTACAATAAAGAACAAAGCACTCCCCTATCTTTTTCAGACATTTCCCCCTTTATGATGCTGAGTATGGCTCTGAGGTTGTCAGAGAATTCAGGCAAACAATGTATCGCTTTGAGATATATCAAGAGCTCCACAATAAGATCCTGTGTTGTTGATAATTCTGAAAGGGAGAGAGAGGGAGAACGACTGAGACAGAGACAAACTCCAGACAAAAGGGATTGTCTTGATTATTTGTCCGTCAGCGATGTCAGGAGCGCATTATGAACGACGATGGCTTCGAGGATAACAGTGACTGAGATTAGGCCCCGCTGAGAACGAGAAAGAGGGGGCGAAAGAGGAGAGGAGAGAGAAAGAGCGAGGGAAGAAGAGTGAAGAGTGGAGAATAGGGATGTGACTAGACTAGAAGAGAGCTCTGTGATAACTGCCAGCCAACCGCCTGTTTGATCCTGAGGGATGGCAGAGGGATGTAAGGCGTTTGAAGCTGACAATCCCTTTGTGATGATAACACATGTTTTTCAGTGTGCGCGCTGATCCTCCCTCTCCTATTGTATTATGGGCAGCAGACGGCAGCTACCTTTAGGCCCAGCGTGGTTATGAGCAGCTGTCGGCATTGTGGGAAGTGCCGCTAATCTGCCTCAGTATCTTTAGCCCCTCGTTTAGCTCTTTGATCCTCTCCCTCTATGCCTCCCATCCCATCACGACGAGCGACTGAGCTTGGCAAAGCTGTGCTGGAATGTCGGATAGATAGCAGGAAAGAGAGAGGGAGAAAAGGAGGGGGGAAATGCACAATGCTCTCATCAGAGGCTCGCCCATTAACAGATGTGTATTAACTGCTTTTTTCCATGTGTGTCTCTCTCTGAGCTTTTACACCCGTCCCGGCTAGTCAGACAGAGGGACGGGACACGACAGAGTAGACCCTTCACTTGTTCTCCATCGCCCGGGCAGGCTTTCAGTGTGTAGCCAGATGTTGCGGTTAGGAGCAAGGATTTGATTCCCTCGAGCTCAGAGGTTAACATCGCCTCAGCTCATGGTTTAAATCCCAGTCTCTGCCTTTTTTTGCTTCTTCCCACAGTTCAAAGACATGTCAGGCAGGTGGATGACACTGAGGAGCTTACTTGGGTGCATCAATGGCGCGCGGTGCAAAGCACGGTCATAGTAGGATGCCACGGGTGTACAAGGCAAGCAACATGACTTCTGTTAATTTTGTAGTCAGAGGGGAGACAGCACAGAACCGGGGGAGGATTTACAGTAGAGAAACACACCTGGTCGTGACTTATCACATCACCTCTTTTCCCTTTCTTTTTAAATGGTCTGCTCTGTGTTATAGCACTCGCTTGTTGTTGATCCAATGCTTGTTGGATCAGGTCATCATTCAAAAGTCATAATTTTAAGGAAACTGTCTTTGTGTAGGAAGTACAGTATTGCCAAAAAAGACATATCTATCACCATCAATTACAGATAGATAAGATATACATCTGGTTGTTGACAAAGTGTCCTGTCTGTCATCTCATGGAATCATAAGTTTTATATTGTTGGCCGTTTTCACAGCAGGACTTTCCCCAAGGGGCCAAGAACCTTTTGAGGAACTCAGGAACTTTTGGTGTTTCCGTCAAAAGAACCAGAGTCTAAATTTAGTTCTCAGGCCATAGAGCTTACTGTCCAAAAAAGTCCCTGCTCACGGGGTGGTACTTCTCCACAGCATTTTACAACTACCGTTTTCAAAAACTCTCAATTGCAAACATGCTGTTTTACTTTGTAGTTCACTGTGCTGTGATGGAGAGCTGCTTTCCAGATTATGAGTGATAGCTTCCCACCCCTTGCACTTCTCAAAAACAAAATTAAAGCCAAAATGTGAAAAACTGGCAGGTAATTTCTCACAACTTATCACTGTTTTGAAGACGTTTCCAGCATCCTCAAAGACTCCTCTATCCTGCCAGAACCATAAATATTCAGTCCAGAGCAAGGGATTTTATCCAACTTTCCAATGCGACTTCATTCCTTCAAACAAAGATGGCAACCAGACATGACACACATTTGTTTAACTTTCTTGATGATACAAAGCTTCACTGAAAGTGTAAGTTTTCTTACCAGGCTTATTTTCTATTACATGTTTATGAATAATAAGGTGTTTTCTATGTTGGGTGGCAAAAACTGTGATTAGTGGATAAAACAATACACAAACTGACGCAAAGGAAATCTAATGTTGAAAATATTAAATAATTTTAGGCCAAAAGCAGGACATATTCTGACTTTACAACACTCTGCACGGCTTCATTGTTAAATATTCACCTTTGACTGTGCCTCTCCTTCCCCTTAAGTGCAGTTAAAGTTCACTGAGAGGCATCAAAATAGCCAAACCAAGAACAAAAAATTCGAAAAATAAATTTTCACCTCCTGCAGCGGTGAAACGGTAGACAAGAGATCTAGGCTAATAGGCTAATTATGACTAAGAAACAAATCAGGTATGAGACAAATTGCAGTCCTTTAACAGCTTTGACTGTCTGAGCAAAACAGTAAGTAGTAGCCTGTAATGAGATGAGGTGGGTGTAGCGGAGGTGTGTCAGTGTGTGTATCATTGTGTGTGTCAGTCGGGGGTGCAAGCAAGCCTCAGTGAGCGGAGCGGATACAAGCTGCACACAATTAACAGAAACATAAATATCTCGCCATGCTTAAGCAAGCCATTAATCAGATATAAATAGAGCGAAGGAGCCCTTTGTGATTAATGAGGTGAGACTCGCTGCTAATTACTGTTTCCCTCTCCTCTGGTAATTAGGTTGGCGCGTTGAATGGGGATGAACGAGACTGCCCTGACCCCACCCCACCCCCCACAAAGACACCCCGCAATTGTTCTGTTTTGCTCTCTGCTCTTCTGTTTGATTGTTGCAGGATACGTCTCTTTCACCTTCCCTGTCCCTCTCTCGTGGTGAGTGCCAAGGTGAGACTGCATGTGAGGGGAAATCCAGTTTTGATCAGTCATAATGCTGGATTTTATTCTGGTAGAAGTCACAGGGCCCCCATGGCCACCCCATAGACATGGCCCTGCTTATAGGCCTTGAACTTCTCCTAGCTGCAGAATAGTAGAGTCTTCTTGAGGCAACAGAAACAAAACATTTTCTAATAAGAAACACACCTATGCAGGTTTGGTTATTCAATTATATCTAATTAACAACTGACCTGTATCTTGTCAGGAATTGCAATAAGCAGAAAAACTCAATTTTCAGATATGTATTGTTAGTTGATGTTTAGTAGTTGGAAGCCACAAATCTGCAATTTTATATAATAGGTTTGCTCTAATCTGAATTCTTATATATATATATATATATATATATATATATATATATATATATATATATAGGGCCATGGCCGCTCTTTCACAGGCCAAGTTCATGGTCAGTTCAACAAGCAGTTAAAGGCAACAAGTGTAATGTTATTCAGACTGATTCAAGTATTGTAGGTAACTAGCTTACCTAATACAAATGTATGGCTACTTTGGCTGCTGGGCATATTTTGTAGATAATGTAAGTTGGTAGCAAGAGCCTTGTTGGTTTCACAATGGCTTCCACGTCACTTAGTGCCATGCCACTGTTTACTGTAATGTTTTTAAACCCAAGGAGAAGTTGGGGAAAGAAATCAGACTCTCTCCATTGAGGTTTAACTCTGCCAAAGAGATGGTTCTGCCTGCAGAAAAATGAGACCAATGAGATTGTTCTGCATGCCTGAAATGTTTGTTGCTAAAATTCCACTCCACGGGGACTTCGCCTTATGAGTTTGGTGAAATGACAACTCTGATGGATGTGCAGCACAGCTTCGTCAGCACTTCTCCTCTTCTCCCGAGGCCTCAACCTCTGACTACCAACAGGCTTCCTTCCCCACTCCCCGTCACACACAATCTGAGCTCTGGTGATATACAAGTGTAATCCATTACTGCACACTTACACCAATTGTCTTCAGTTGGAAGTGGCTGCTATGACCTTTTTATGGGAAATGAAAATAAGTGGAGGCGCAGAACAGCCGATATTGGATTCCGTTGTTAATTAATGTGTGTATTATCCGGGTGGATGAAGCCGGGGGGAGGAAGTTAATTGAATTACAGTCAGCGAGTTGGATAATGCAGTGTTGTAATTGTTCAACTGTATAAGACAGTGCTCACATTAGGGAGACGAAACGCAGGCTTGATTTGCTTCTAGAGAATGGTAAGAAATTACTTGTTTGGTTTTGGGGTGCGAGGCATGAATAGGTTTCTAATTTAACCCTTGGGATGGCAAACTGTGCACTACTAAAGCTTGTCTACTCACTTCTTCGTTACTTACAGCACTTTTGCAGCACATAAGCAAACTAACGCAACACATTATCCCATCTTATAGTAGTTTTCACTGACTAATAGGCCAAACAAATAATGTTTTGTCTGACATCAGGCTTTGGCCCCCCGAGAGCTCACCCAGTCACTTTTTGAATACATTCCATATTGCCTTTATTTAGACTTATTTTTTACATCCAGGCTCTATACCCAAATGTGGTTCTCCACAAAGGAAAACTGGTCCAGGGCTCATGCTCGAAAAGCAATCTAAGCCTATTTCAGTGTGATGTTTTCTTCAGGATATTCAGTATATTCTTATTTGCTTTGAATAGGGAGGTTCAATACTAGGCATATTAATGAGCTGCCTTTATTTTAAATATAGAAATATCTGTTAATAAGCATTCACAAATAATAAATGTCGAAGAGGATTATTTTTGTACCATGTGGTGAGCTTTCTGCCAGGCTTAGGGACCTGTACAAACACTCATTTCTTTTTAGGGGATGTGCTGCCATCTTGTGGTCATCTCTGGTATCTCTTTCTCAGTCCCAAACCGGCTGAGTCTGATGGGAATATTGTAGATATCTCAAGACACAAAGCAACTTCATAGCAACAATATTTGAAACTGTCATTTTTTTGAATGCACAGGACCCATATCTAAAACAGTTGTTTAGTGCATTTAAGCAATTAAGACAGGTCATATAAGAAATAAGGTATAAAGTTGGACAATGTGTCATTTTACCAACAAAGTTTACAAAATAACTTGATTGTTATATCACTCTCACTGTTATATCTTAGTGTCATACAACAAAGCACATGACATTCAGTTGGTACATTTGTTTTAGGCAACAAATTTATGTTCAAATTAAAAAGAAAACAATACACTTACATGACAAAAAAAATGCCTTTACACCCCAGCTGCCACCTCAGTTTTGGACAGTCCAATTAAAGAATATATGAAAAGTTGTGGCTTGTCAGAAATGTTCAAGAGCAAAACTCCAATGTCCGAGTAAAAGTGAAAACAGCAAGATGGCACTCCGAGAGGACACGGGGTTGGTAACAGACTGGTTACACTGAATACCGCGGCAAGCCTCATGGAGGTTTGCTAACTTCCACTAATTACTCACACAGTCAGTCTCTCGCGCAGTAAACAGTAATTCATTCTCTCTCGAGCGGTAACTCGGCCTTGCTTGCATGCTAAACGGCAATTCAATCTCTCGCGCCTGTAACAACAGGGTTGTATTAGTAACTTGTGTTTGATTGTGTGAGGGATGGATTAAACCTGACTAAACCGAAATATTGACCAGTGCTTATCAGTGTCTCCAGATTGAAACATCTCTGAAACTGCTCATTCTGCAGACAAAAACTAGCCTGGCATCGTCAGATTAATTCGCAAATGCGTATTAGTCTGGAACCTCTCAGTACATTTTTGATTTCCAAGGGGCGTTATCAATGGGCGCAGACAACCAATCAGAGTTCTTCTTTTAGACAAAATGTACCGTCCAGTGCGTTTAATACTGCAGTGATAGCCGATTCAACTAAACACTCTGCGCCAGTGGCAGCCATCTTGGTTGTTTACGAAGATGCCTCAACCGCGCTCCCCTCTGTCAGTGGTCGTATTAAACCCGCCCCATATTAGATAAACGGTTGTGATTGGCTCGCCACCTTCCAGTTCTGGTGGAAATCCCTCTGAATGGGAGGGGGGCCAGAAGTATATGCCAGAGCAAATAAAACATGAGCTTGCGGACTTGTCTGGTTCCCAGGCTAGACAAAAACTGTCCACATTTCAGATCAGTTGTGCAAGTGCAACATACAAAAGCACCCAGTTTAAAAAGCACTAAATCACTCGCTCCAAGCCCCAAACAAAAGGCCTCATTAGTCAGCAATTCATTCAAAGCTTAGTACCTGAGAGTTTTCACTTTCACCACATTTTCACATTTAAGCTCGAAGAAAATTACTGTTGCCCTTTAATCAGCATTACTGGATAACCAGTGGATATCTTGGATCATTGGCAACACTAAATGAGTGGCTTCACAGATTAGGCTATACGTGCCACAATTGGTCAATATTGTTTCTATATGTAGCCTAGGTCTCTACCTAGGAGCCAGTTTAAACCCTTAAAAGAATCTTGCGTTGACATAATTACTGATCACTTAGAATCTTATTTCAGAAATCTGTTGGGAAACATTGAGGGGCTGCAGGAGGTTGAAACAGACAGCAGCCTAAGTGGAAAACAACACACACTCAAACCTTCCACAACATTCAGTGTTAATTTGAACACGATTATTAATGTTTAGATATTTCTATTCTGTGCTTTTGTCCTCCAAGCACTGCGATTAGACAATCACGGCTACACTCTAACTTAAGCTGTTTCACCAGTGTTTTTGCCGGTTACGTTACGGAGCAGGTTAATGAGCAGGTGACTTTTCCACAGTGAAGCTAGAGGATAGCAAGGTAAGCATCCTCCCTTTCGCTCATTAAAGCGTTTACTTCCTTAGTTTGATGAAAGAGCACTGCTCCTCAGTAAGAGGTCTCGCTTGTGGGTAAACTTCCTTTGTTGGGATTTGTTCCGTGTTACTAGGGAGTGCTTGAATTGTGGTTTCATGCCATTGGAGCTTGAGCTAGCCCGACTAGCTGAGGTGGAAGGACAACACACTAACCTCAGAGTTTGCTGAGATGAGAGAGTTGCTCCCTAACCTCCAGCCAGGCAGGGGGGACTGCAACCCAGGTGGACAGCCCACAGTCTAGGACCCCTACCCCACCAGGATGGGATGAGGATGCCCTGTCCACAAGGGCTTCCTGTAGCCCGTTCTGTGAGGACAGGCCTGCACAGGAGGAAGTCGGAGCTTCCACCTACGCTTCCGACATCTGTTCCCAGCAGACGGGAAGCAGGTCCAGGTCCAGAAGGGTTACGATACAGCGGCTCGCATGGGCCGTGTTGGAATCTCTGTTTCCCACCTGATATTAACCCTGTCCCGGTCCTTGCTATCCTATGTCATGGATGTTTCCGTCCAGAGCCTCAGTGATGCATCTCTGCAAGCTTTTGCCCCCTTATGACCATGGAGCTTGACAGGCTAATGTCACCACTTGACCTGACTTGCCAGGAGGTGTGGCTGGCTCAATCCCCACCTTCGGAGCAATGCTGGAGGGCCCTCCGCACCTTCCCAGACCCACTCCAAAGGGTGTGCGACCAAGCAGTATTCCCAAGCATTTTGGATTACATTTCGGAGCACCCTCCACCAGGGCACTTTATGCCAATGGGGGGAAAATATTTTCGGAGTGATGTAGAGTTCACAAAGATGTACTTGAGAGTTCCGTAGTGCCAATAATACTGCGTTTTTTGCAATCTTTACTTGAAAGAAGCTCTCTGCTTCTACCCTGAGGGTTTAGGTGGCAGCGATTGTAGCCAGGCGTATTAGAATGGATAACCAGACCGTGGGGTCTCATACTCTAGTGACCCGGTTTCTTGAAGGAGCCCAGTGATAGAACCCCCCCCTGCAGGCTGTCAAGGTTCCCTCATGGGAACTTCCCCTGGTGCTGGAAGCCCTTTGTCTCCCTCCGTTTGAGCCTGTGGAGCAGTCAGGGCGGAAGTGGTCTTCAACAAAGTGGCTTTCCCCACTCTGATAGCCTGTTTGTCTGCTATGGGGGCCATAGGAAAGGGCACGCCCTGTCCACACAGAGCCTTTCCAGGTGGATTGTCGAGGCAATTGAGGAGGCATACAAGTCAAGAGGACTGCCTTTACCTTCTAACATCAGGGGCCACTCCACCCGATGTCTTCACTTCCATGGCTGCGCTACGTCCCTCTAAGTGAGATTTGCACTACGGCCACCTGGGCTACACCATGCACCTTTGCCTGTTTTTACAGTGTCATACATCGCTGCTCCCCATGCAGTAGCAGCTGCGTTCAAACTTGATAAATCTGAGTGAAAAGTGTAGAAGACATGGCCACAACATCAAAATATTGTCAGACCAGTAATCATACAATTATTTACTGATTGTCTGGTGTTTAATAAAATTGTGACAATAACCACCTACATTTTAACTGTGATTTGAATTGGTAAATCTAGCAAAAATCGATAATACCTAAAGAGACACCGGATAAAATAATGACACAGGGAGATTAAGGGTAAATAGACTTTATTTTTTTTGTTTACAGTATTTAAAATGTAATTTTTTATTTTTATTTCAACTCCTACCCCAGGTAACTATTCACTTTAATGCAACTTTTAGAAAACAAAAAAATAAAAGAACTTCCTCTATGTACATTCATTCACATTTGAGAACAAGCAAAGATATTATTACATTTGTTGACTGTACATATAAACATATGCTAAAGTGGCCAGAGAGATTCAAGGACAGACTTTTTACAATGTTAAATACAGAACGCAGTACTAAGATGACCTATGTATAATGTACAGTGAAAATGCATTAATTTGTTTCAGATGGAAGGAATTATTTCAGCAGTATATTTTACATTTAGAAAAAAAAACTGATTAATGTGGCAGTCGTATTTTGACAAACTGCATTCACCTATGCGTGTTATGTGTAAATGTGGTCTGACAGTATACTATGCAGACACCCAACAGAAAACAATCTCCGTCAGACCCTTGACATGTCGCTCCAACACAACTCAAATCGGTTACTTACTCATCTCTGTTTACCATCAAACACACTTTTATGGAAGATTTCCCACATTTTCCCCATAAAAGTCGACGTACATACATTTCAAATTCATATTAGGCCTGACTTAACCTACTTCTTAAATCCTCCCACTTTAATTCACCAGCATGAAAGACACACAACACGGTATTAAAGACAAAAATTAAGTAATGGGCTAACACTTTAAAACTGTATGTACAAAATAACCTTTTACAGGCAGACTAACACTTCAATGTCTACTCCTTAGCTACTGTGTGGGAGTGTTAACATAAGTGCACAGTCCAGTCGTGGCAATAATGGTCTCTTCATAGAGCTGTGCAAACTTGTTTCACCACATTGTATGTTCATGTTTAAATTGCTCAGGAAGCTGAAAATCAAGTGTCCTTCTGGCACTTTAAATTTAGTAATTCTTTTTTAAATATGCAATATTTGCCCAGAAGTCATCTGTTGCTGCATCAGCAAACATCACACTCTCAAAGCTGAGGTCTAGTTTAAACATTTTCATTGAAATAAGTATTATAAAAAAAAAGTTAGTTCTCTTTGTGCTACATGGAAAATGACAGTGTGCATTATGTACAAGCAAAAAACAAATGTCAGCACTTTGGTGTACGCTTGTTAAAAGTAACCAAGAGACAAACTTGTTTTAGTTTTTAAAGGGCCTCTGAAAGCTCATTTTAAAAACATTAACATTAATATGAAGGGCAAACGTGAATATCAAGAACAGTTACTGACAGCAGCCATTGGTTGTTTTTTTTCTCCAGGGGATGGTGCTCTTGCTCCTTAGGTCCCACTAACAGCTGACTTTCATTTTTTAAATTTTTTTAACAAAACACAGATGCATCAAACTTACCCAAGTTGAGACAACCAACTCCACTTTCTTATTCCCCAAAATTTCACTTTTCTACAGACCTATATTCCAACATTTGGCGCTTAAAATGATAAATGCCAACAGTGGCTCAGCAATCCGACACTAAGCAAGGCCATATCACACTTATCTTAATAACTCAAGTGCATGGAAACTGGTCAATAAAACAAAGTCCATCTTTAGTTCATGAGGACTGAACAGCAGTGTTTTGTAATATTAAAGATGACTCCCAAACTTTCCCTGACATGAGCAGACAATATAATGGTTTGGTCTCATTTTGTACAGCATGTCTTATAGTCGTCACAGTAAATAAAAGTCCCCAACACTGCTGACTTACCATGTGAACTACAACCAAATTTGTTTGGTATTATGAACATGGAATGTTCAAATTACAGTGAGATGCAAGCTTGTCCCCAGTTCAGATTTAGACAGAAACCAAGTGTCAAAACGTGTAACGTATTTTACAATGAAAATCTCCCTCAAGTCAAAAGACTGCTCAACAGACCCTAAAGGCAGAGGTTGGATGTAAACACAAGATGTTCTACTACAACTCCATGTTTCTACCTCCAGTCTAGAAAGCCAAAACACACAAGCCCTCCCCAAACTACACAGCAACAATGACCCAACACCCATGCACACTATGCTGGGGAAATAAGTGTGAAAACAACAGTCACAAGGCAGGCCACACGTTTTGTTTGCGTGGTGTGACTCATCACATGAGATTAAGGGACAGCACTGGCCTTTCCATGTTGGTATTTTGTGTTTTTTGTTGGGGTTTTATTCATCTTGGTTCCTCAGCAAACAAAGCAGGCTTTGTGTTGCTTTCATGTTGTTATAAATTTGGTCGTTAGCTGGGGTTGGCTCTAGAGAGTTTTTCCCCATTAATGTGCATATGAGGACGGTGTCTCCAGGCAATCAGATTAGTGTTTGGACCACCTGTTAATCATGTAGGTGATTGACATGTAGGTGATTGTTGAGCTATTGGTGTGAATTCTGTGAAGTTCCGTCTCCATCGTATTTATAGTGATTTGAGCTTTGAGAAAAGCTGCTTACAAATACAATACGCTGATATCATGTTAATATCCTCATGGATATTAGAATAATTTAAAAAGGACCACAATAAATTTAGCTCTGTGGGCTTCACATTATAGCAGGTCTTCAGTCTCAGCTTCACACAAGCCCAGAGAACGAATGATTCGGGCTACCTCCTGGTTGACAAAAGTGTGACAGCAGATGATGGATAAAATGGTGGCCATTCAATCTATAGTGATGAGAACATGTAAAGGGGACCTGTAGGCACTGAACAGGACAGACTCTCAGTCTGGCTCTTCCCTACATACACCCCAAGAGGGCGCCCTGCAGTCGTCGTGTGAGGCTCAGAGCGGGTTGGAAGGGAGGAAGAGCAGGAACATGAAGGGGGTGGGGGCCTTTATTCGGGTAAATTCAGAGTAGCCGCCTCCGGTTTCATTTTGAAGTACTGGTTGAAGCGCAGGACTGCATATCTGAGAGTAGGGACACACAGAGACAGTGATAAGATAAAAATGTATGTGACATGTTAGATGGATAGCAGTGCAAAAATATCAGACTGTTAAAAACGCACTGTGCACTGAGATGACTGTTTAATCTGACTGTTTCGCACTTTGTTCTTAAACATATGATTAAATAACTGAAAACTGCTGGGCAGAGCTGAATGAAATAGCTCATGATAGAGTGTGCTGAATGGTTTATTTCAAGATGGACATACCCTAAGAAGTCAAAGTCGATGGTGGAGAACTTGGCCTGAATCAGAGCCCAGAGACCCCAGAAGAAATGAGATGCCTAGACACAAAGGACAAAGGGAACAACAGAGACACAAAGGATTAGCATGTACTCACTGTCTAAAAGTAAATGTCGTTTCTAATTTTCGGACACAGCTCACTTAAGCATGTACAAAGCCAGCAATAGCCCTATGGCAACACCAACAAATAGCTGACACAGAAATACAATTACTTCACTTGCCCATCCTCCACACTGCCCTCTTTTCCTCTTGACAGTAAACGAGGCAGAATGTGTCTCAGGGGAGTGCGCAGAGCCTCACAAGGGTTACATGTTGTCATTAAGAGCGCCGCCCATATGGTGGCCGCATTAACAAGCACATAAAAAAACATCTTTCTGTCATATTGAGAGCAGGTAGCGCAGGTTTATAGCCCACATCACTTCTGTACTCCGTTTAACCCACATCACACTATAATCCATGTTTGCTGACCCAACACCTGGCAGTAGGCCTGGAAAATCCACTCAAAACAAGCCCTCAGGAGGCTTACTGTGCTCTACAAGTGTTCAATTTCAATCCTTTACTTTTGACTGTTTTGGGGAAAGGGCATGGTACAGCAGTTATGGCTAAGACAGCAAAGAGGAACACTTGTCCTTGACCATACAGTGTATGTCAAGGCTAACATATAGATTAATTATCAACTAAATTTAGTGGCAAATGATAACATTATTAAAACAACCAGGACAGTCCTTTTACCCATAATCATGCTGCCATATTAGGGATATAAGCCTAAATGCACACAGACAACTACCTACTATCTGCCAATCAGAAACAATCACCACCTTTGTCTTTAAAACTTAATGCGGTTTGTAATGCACGTGCAATGCTTACCAAGGCAAATCGGTTGACTTGAACATAAAGAACCTCCACCTCACTGTCAGTCACTTCATCGCTCTGGCCTTTGTGGTCCTTATAGGCCTCCAGGTAGGAGCGGAGCCACTGCAGCTGAAAGGCTCGATCTGGGTAGTGACTATAATCCACCTCATTCAGGCCTGTAACACATGAAAAACACACGAGTTAAACACTCATACTTCAGCGAATACTTCCTACACACAGCTTTAAGCAGTGCAACTTCTACTTACCAGCAAACTCATTGAAATGGTTCCCAATGTCGTAGGCTTGGTAATTGTACCCTGCATACTCGTAGTCAATGAACTTTACATTACCTGGAAAGAGAAGTAGCATTGTTTAGACAGAGACATGGGAAGCAGGCATAAAATGATTATGTTGTGTTTTCCCTTTGATTACTCAGAATGTCAAGGCTTTTCATTTCATACTGTAACTTTCTTCCTGTCTGACTGGACTGAATGGCCAGTTAGCTGATTGGGGGCAAGGAGTAAGAGCTTGCATTTTGAGAAAAGTAGACTGTAGAGGGAAACTTCAGCACAGAAAAAAAAAAAAAAAAAAAAGGGGGGGGGGGGGGGGGGGGGGATAAGAGACACATATTTAGACTTAACAGGTACTCTTTTGAAAATAACTGGCAAATACTTACTACACATGCACTATAATGCT
The DNA here is from genome assembly GCA_031216445.1 of Lateolabrax maculatus. Classification (NCBI taxonomy): domain Eukaryota; kingdom Metazoa; phylum Chordata; class Actinopteri; order Acropomatiformes; family Lateolabracidae; genus Lateolabrax; species Lateolabrax maculatus. Next base: position 6,957,742 of record CM062211.1, read on the forward strand.
AATTAGGACGAGCAATCATGCTGTTAGGCTTTAGTCAAGTAAATGTGGGAAATGTTATACTTTTATGTTGTTTTTGCCATTTAAATTAGGTACACTTAACTACGAGTGACACAATCCAAAAAGGAGCATATATATGGAACATATCTTAATGGATGTTGAGTTGTAAATCTCTAATGATACTTTAGTAAAAAGATTAGATGTACCAGTAACTGAGTTATCAGCCTTTTTCCACAAGACCACAAAATAGTCAGCTGCGATACATTAGCGGAGATGAAAACGTGCAAATTCTGATGCAACACATGGAACACATACAAATATGTAGAGGAAAAAGGATTACATCTGGCTTTTCAGAGAGTGTTTGTTTTGGATACACGCACAGAATAAAAGGAAGAAATGGCTGAGTCAAAGTTATGTTTTGAAGGGATGGGGGGAAAAAAGGGCAAGAAAGCAGAGGGACAAAGGGAGGAAGATAGTTAAATAAAAAGAGAAACTGGAGTGGTCTGTACAAAGGTACGGTGAGCTGCCAAAGCATATGTACAGCAACACACTGTTTGATACACGCTCTCTCAGAACTTTATTGCTGTTGCTGAGAGCTAACTGGAGTTATAGCTCTTAGATACACACTAAACCTTCAAAACATGCCAATTTAAAAACTATTTTTATAGTCTTGTGAGGTTTATGAGGGTCTCATACGTCAACCCACAGCCAGCGATCTGGACTACTGGCTTGTAATGCTCAAGTTTGTAAAATACATTCTTGGCAACTACATCTGAGACAGGGTCTCTTTAAGTGCCCGTGAAAGATCACAACTGATCGTCTGCTTGTAACTTTAAATCTGATGTAACAGCATGGAGAGGCACGGTCAAAGAATGAGTTGCTGTCTGGCTGCATTTGTAGGCCACTGGACATACCAGGTGTCCGCATAAACAATGAACAAAGAGTGAAGCATTCAGTCATGAAATGGCAGATCTCAAAATACAAACCCTTACTTACAAGCCCAGTTGTTACAGAGACGTTAACAGAAACATTGAATTTTGAAGAACAATACATTAAATTAAATGTCTCTACTCTTAAAATCTCTTGGTTTGTCTTGGCCTTGGCTAATTTCTTTGCCCTAACATATTGAACATTAGTTTTTGAGGTGGTGCTGGACTACAGAGAAAGACACTTTGAGGTGGGTTACCAGCCGGCGTGTAGGTCCTAGCGGGACACAACTGAACACCTCCAGGCAGTGGCTATAGCCCCCCTGTGCAGCAGATGAAAAGGTTGGGGCAAACACATCTTTCACACATGCTCACTCTCTCACGGACATATTTTGTCTTTTATCCATTCTTCCTCCCACGCACAGTGTCGAAACATCAGGCCCTGCTGCCAAACTTCCATTCCTTTTTCCTCCTCCTCCCCTCACACATGCAACCTCACTTCCCCTTCTCACAACACTCCCCTCAAATGCTCCCTTCCCATTGGTCCACTGTGAACCCAATGGCGTGACACCTCTGCCGCGTCTGCAAATGACAGAATCTTTGAGAGGCTTCCTGTTGGCTGCTGAGCTGCAGATTTTGTGGCTCTTGGGGCCATGTAAAATGTGTGCAGTTTTTGTTTTTTTTCCCTTCTTTGCAAACATCAGAGTGAAGTGAGTGGGGCAGGGAAACTAAAGCAGCCCGTGTTAGGGGCTTAGAGACAAAGTCAAGAGAGACAAAAAAAAAAAAAGAGAAGAAAGGTAATACAGCACTTGTTCTCTTTAAACTTTTAACAGTATCTTTGGAAAACTGACAAAAATTACTGAGCTTCCAACACTGCTGTTTATGGTTTTTATCGATACAGGAAGTGGTGACTCCGCTGCTGCATTTGGCAGACAAGTGGTTTCAATTCAGCAACTAAAGCAAAGCCGAAGTAACAGGAAACAGCGTTGGTAGCTGTCAAGTCTCTTTTCATGCCAACTCTGTTTTTCAATTCAACAAAAGGCTGTAAGTGCAGAGTAAGATAGGCATTGAGTTTACCCCAACAACGCTTTAGACAGCTTGAGTGGGTATGGTCAGAAATGTAGTTATTCTGGCTTACAGCTGAAGTCCCTGGACATAAGTGGAGTCTAGTTGTACTTTTGTTATTGTTGTTATTGTTAAGACCGGTTTGATCACACCAGCAGTACTGGGAATAAGAGAAAATTCATTACCTCACTAATAATTCCAAGCCGAAGTACTGATAACCTCAGGCTTACTTACTGAAAAGCCTTAAACATGATTCTGCAAGTACGCAAATATGTCTGGATGTTGTGTACAGACTTCTACATGTCTGTACAAGAGATCTATACGACACATTAACATAAAATTATAGTATGTGGGCTCTAAGCAATGTTGCATTTAAATGTACAAGAATTTAAGGGACGTTCCACGCTGGGTCCAATTCCAGTGAAAACATCAGCACTTTCTGCAGGTGTGCAAGTCTACTCCTCTGCAAGCTACAGTTCACCAGAAACTTCCCTTTTCTGTGTGCTTAGGCAAAGGCATTTGCCCGCATTTTTGGAGAAGCATGTTTCAGCTTTAAAAAAGGATAAAGCTGATTATATTCTTTTTTTATTGAAAAGACCAAAACCAACAATGCATTAGTCTGTCTCTCCATACTTTCTAACTTCCCCAGCTGGTCTGTGGCTCTCAAGCCCATTAATTCCTTCTGAAGACAAATTTCTAAAAACAAAATGGGTACTTTCTTTTTTAAAAAAAGGTTCACTAGTTGCTGTAGGTTTTAGCAAATGTTCCTCAAACAGGAATAAACTGAATTTATTGAAGACTATGATAAATACACATTTGGTGCATTAATGAGTATCTGTAGCAGCAGGATGTGGTATTGACTCAAAACCAACTGTTGTGTCAGCTCACTGTTGTGTTTTTAATAGTTAATAGTTAGTTTAACAATGAAATTATAGCACAGAGGAATAAGCTGTATAAGAAAGGATTTTGGATCAATTCAATGTTGGTTTTGATCTTTTCATGGGGTTTGTTGACAATAAGAAAAATACAGAATATCATCAGACATATCCTTTTACTTCTATGGTCTGACCAGTGATCCCTATTGATGCTACGAAATGGAAATTGCGGAATAAGGAGCAGTGACGGAAAGTAGCTTTACAGCAAGTGCAAACCACAAAAACATTTGTGTAATAACCAGCATCGTAAGTGGCCTAGCTACTGTCAGAGGGACAACTGGTGGGCGAGTAGCATTGGAGGGTAATAGGTAGGTACGTGGCTCCTACTGCTGCCATGAACTCATCCCGATTAGCCTGAGCAGTGGGCAGACTACGCGGGGGCCCTCAGAGCCGACTGTGCGTGAGGTTTGTCTCTCTCCATTGCCCCCTCAGGGCAGGGTGGCGCAGGGTGGCCACAGCCTCGGCTGTCATTCCTAGGGGAGAAAGGCTAGACACAAGGAGCTGTGAGAAGGGCCCCGCCCCTCGTCGCAAACCGACGAGGGGGCTGACAGCTCTTAAACACCCCCACCCCACCTCCCACATACATAAAAACCCTGTCCCCCCCCCCCCAATTCTTTCTCACCAGTTTACCCCGCCCGCCATTCCTCTGCTACAAAGACAATGACTAGAACAGTTTCACTGAATGGTATAACCAGTCCGGTATAATTAAAGTCGCTCAGTGCAAAAGTAAGCTACTAAGTTTGCCTGAGGACAGGTTGCTTGAAATTTATACCATCAAAAAAACAGCAAAACACATGTGCTGTCAATAAAACTGACACTTGGTATGTGGTATGATGTAATGGCATTGTTTGTTCAGGCTGATAACAGTGGTCTACATTCTAGGTTTTCATTATTAGAATTAGAATGACAGATCAGACAAAAATTAGGAAAAAGAATGAAATCCAGATTCCAAACAGCTTCACGATTTAAATCCAGGATTGAAAAAGGTATGAGAAATGGAAATTCAGAGGACTCAAATCTGTGCCAGATGAGTTGCTTACATAGTACATCATTGCCGAATTTGTTGGAGGCAGATGCACATAGCTTTGAACCACCCTCCAATCGATATCGAACACAAACCACTTTAATGTGTTTGTATTTCAAAAGAGGATTCCATCTTGTGCAAAACAGAGCACCCAAATGCAAGGATTGTCTTTTCTGACCGTTCTAATTCTACACCTGCAGCCCAATGCAAACACTGATAATGAGTGAAGCAAGTGACTAAGCGTTGAGGAAGTGCAGTTAATGCAGTCCTACCTGAGCGCAGGGACCAATGCAGTTCACACTACAACACAATTCAGTCACACAGTAATGTCTATGACTACACTTCTGCAGTTTATACTCACCTGCCTCCTGGTTATAGATGATATTTTTGCAGAGCAGGTCGTTGTGGCAGAGAACTACGGGGGAGCCCAGCACCGACAAGCTCTGCTGGAGCCACACCAGCTCTTCTCGGAGGCACCGTGGGCTGGGCACCTCCATACTCAACCTGGTGGGGGCAGAGAGAGTGAATATTGTATTTTGAAAGAGGTAGGAGCATAACAGTATTAATAGAAGGACAGAAGGAGGTAAAGCTACAACGGGGAAATTGAAAGTAGACATAGGAATAGAGGTGAAATAGGAACAGAAAAGAAGAAGCAGCATGAAAAGGGAAGACACGGAAAGAAATAATGTCCTCTCATTGGGAGAGCGTTTGAGCAAAACAATGTTTGTGGCAAAAATGGAGGAAAGTGAAAAAGGGATTCATTCATAGTGGTGCAATCTTAACAGATCCGAATCCACAACAAAGAAACAGAGCCTCTTATTTATGTAATAATTTAACTGCAAATACACATATAGCACACTTTTCAATGATGCCTACTTGCCTAGCATGACAATGGCTGCGTTTTAATCGTAGGCTTTTACTTAAAGATTTTAAAGATTTTGCGATTTTACTCAGTTCTCACGGCAGCTTATTTATAGCTACACTTCCTTTTAGATTAGGTTCTATTATTACAGTAGTTTCCCCACTGCTCATACATAGTTAAATACAGCAATATACTACCAAGGCATTTTTATCTATTTCCATTTTCTAAAAAAAACTAAAACATGAGAGAACACCTATGCAAATAAGCAAATTGCCTTTTTCTGGCTGCTTGGTTTAGTTAATTAGTTTATTTGTCAGACTATGCTAACATTTTGTTGTACCAGAGAGTTACTACAAAGCTACCTATCATCCTTAGGACATGATCAGGAGACAGTCAGGTGACAATGAACAAACACTGCACAGCACAAAATGGAAAGTGAAGGCTTCAATCCTCGTGATTGGAAGAGCTCCACCTATTCCTCGGTTTTTGCCTGCAATGTAAATGAACCCCTGAGATACTGAGGGTGTAGCAGTCTTTATCAGCAGTTCTCTGAAAAGTTTAATATTTGGGTGGACCTCCATGCAAATCAACACCCTACAAAGTCAATGTTTGTTTTGGATTCAACAGGTAGTTGTTAATGCCAATGCATTTTTTTAAACAATCAAGACTTTTTAGCGACTTAAGTAATCATTATTATCAATATTAATCCATTTGCTTGTGGCGTAGTGGACCTGAAGGAGGGAATCTTATGTAATCTCCATATATGGATGAACATATTATAGTTATTACAATACTTGTAGTGCTTTTTGCATATGCAAGATTGATAAAAAAGACTTTAAAAAAAAAAGTATAAACCAACAATCTGGGGCAGACCTTGTTAATTATATTATAGTTATATTATATAGTTTGTTCGTGAATGAATTTACATTTTTTCATATATTCAAGGTGCTACTCTTTTAGGTTTCCTGCTGTTTAGAGAGAAACTGCCATTCACTCTGTTGTGTCATCTGTCATGAATGCCACAGCTGTAAAGTTAAGCCACACCTGCTGAGACTTTAAAAAGAATCCCACGTATTTCCTCATACATGGACAACAGATAATAAATACTCTTGTGGTTGTTTGGATCATTTGTCACTCACTGATAAGAGAGGTAGCGGGGTCACAGTTCCACGTGGAGATAACTGAGAATAACAGAAATATAGAGCCATATATTGCCCAACAATGTCATTAGAGCCCATTTTTACCACTCAGCCTTCTTCCAAAAGGTTCTTAAAACACCTAAACATTTCCTCAAATCTATTTATAATGTTGCTTACTTTTTTTTGTACTTCCACTTTATGTTAGTACAGGGTTTGAAAGGTTTGTACTTGATTTATTTTTAGATCTTTAATTAGACTTTAAAGTAGTGAATTCAAGTCTAAGTACAATTATGCAATCTTTATTGGAATAAATATAGGCTATTTAAAACCTGCACAAATGTACAAACTGTTCTGAAAGACAAGTTTTACTCAGCCATGACTTTGAGAATTCAACTGAATTAGGATTTCCAACTGCCACATTTAAAGGTGTGGCAGATTTCATTAACCCTAACCTTCTACATGGCCTCACCTGGCGTTCTGCTCAGGGTCCTTTAGGTACTTGGGGATGAGAGCGAAGTACTTGCCCATCTTCAGCCACAGGTCAGACTGGGGCACCCAGCCATTGTGGGCATGGATGGCATGGTACTTGGCCAGCTGCCTGGCAATGAGCCTGCAAGGTAGAAGAGACCAAGAGTTAGAGGAATCAGCAAGATTTAGGTTACAAAAGCAAATCTGTTTAAAAATATGGTTATTAGGATACACTTAGACCTAATAACAATGTTTTAATGTAACTTATTTTGCTCAAGTCATTGTCTATTATAAAATCTGTAAAAAAATTTAAAAGGCATTGGGGGAGGTGACAAACCTGTCAGATGACTTTATGTAAATACCTTTCAAGGCTGTTTGTTGCATAATAAAGCATAGTTTTTACCTGAAAACAGGCTGGCTGCGAATGTGCTCAGGCTCCAGGGCGGTCCCTTGCAGAAACTCGTAACACAGGCCATTGTTGAAGGTGCAGTACAGGCGTGGGGCACAGCGGTGCGCGTGTAGTACCCTGAAACTTTTCACCTCGTATTCCCGGTCGACCAACAGCTCTGTTTTGTTTCCATAAATACGGACCAGAACCACATCCTGCATTACTGCGCCCACATAGCAGCCCAGCAGCTTGTTGGTTATCCCGTCTGTGAAGAACTGCAGAGATAAATGGCGGAAAGAGAAAAGAACAGGTGAATCAGGGTAAAAAAACATTTGTTTTGCGCTTCAACAATTCGAGCTTGACGCCTACAGGCAGACGACAGCGGGACCCATCCTCCACATAACGCTACGGAAGTGCTGTGCCTGAAAACCTACATTGTTTTGAGTATTACATAAGTTCTGAGAGGAGTCAGGATCTGGCAAACTACAGGAAAGCGAGAAGAGGAATGAATGTGGCCATGACAAATTAGGGCTCGCCTCTGCAGTGAAGCTGGGAGCCTTTTTTTTTTTGGGGGGGGGAGAGGTGGGTGTCAACATACCAACCCTAATTGTTCACTCAATAACAGACTGACCGAGAACGACAGGACCGTCAGGAATTTTATTTTGCATGGAGGAAGCAACGGCAGGCATTCGCTGAGTTCCCACTTTGTGGCTCATTGATGAATATAGGCATGGGTGGCAGAGCATGTGACCAGCTCCCATCCTCACTGTGTTTACCAAGCACAGCCCCCCCCCCCCTCCAGTCTGTTATGGGAAAAGGAAAATAACCAACTTTCTGGGTATCCTCACCTTGTTTCTCGTGTAATGTTTGGATATTCTGTTTGCTCTACTTTAACACTAGTCCTGTTTGACTTTGGCAAATAAAACAAGACACTTAAAAAGGATTAGATTGCGTAACGCAAATAGTCTACAGTCATGCGCTCAGTGTTTCTCCCGCAAGTTACGTGAACAGACTAGAGATCTCCAGTGATCTCTGGCGTTTACCATCCCCATCCCACGAACTCCAGAGACGGGATGGTACACCGGGCGGACACACCCCTCCTCCGCCTGCCGGACCTCCTCCGTGCAGCGGAGCGCCGCTCTGATCCTCCACGGCTCCCCGGTGAGCAGGCTGCGCAGGCTGCGCCAAAAGCGGCCACACGCTCGCCCCCCTCCCCGCCACACCACGGCCGGAGCTGACGCAGTAGCTATCTGCAGAGCCGAGACACTCAACCTGACTGTGGTGGGTGGTGGTGGTGAGGGGGGGGGGAGCATAGGAAACAGGCTACAATAGTCCGCAGCTACTTTATTGTGACATTAATGCAACGTTTGAGCGTTTCAGCCGGAGTTACGAAGCCTGGTGTCGTGTGTCGTCTGCTCTGCCGCTCGGACACATTACTCGGCTGTCAGCCAGCTCGAGTTTTTTCCACGCAACACGCTGCCGAGCAGACGTACATTTTCTTTTTTCTTTTTTTTTTTTGGTCGCGATTCTTCACATCTGCAGCCGGAAAGCGTGCAGGCCGCGTAGAGGGGAGGGGTGGGGTGGGTGGGGGAGTCAAGTGAGTTATAAAAAAGGTTTTATTTAAAAAAAAAAAATAAAGACAAATGAAATGAACGGCACCTTCACGTTGACCTCGGACGGCTTCCAGCTCGGTCTCAGTTCCTTGATGAGCTTCAGCGCGCCGGACCTGTAGTCGCTCTCCTCGACTGTCACGTCTATTTTGGGCACGGCGGGAGCCTCGTCGGGGACGTGGATGTAGTTGGCCATGTCTCGGTGTTCGTGTCTCGGTGTTCGTGTCTCGGTGTTCGCGTCTCACGGTCGCTGTGCTGTAAACGCGGGCGGCGAAATGCGCAATCTATGAAAAATGTGACTAGCAGCGGGTATATAATCGGCGAGGAGTCGGTGTGCGGCAACGCCTCTCGGAGAGTCCCACCCACACGGGGAGAAAAAGGGCTGCCCCGGTGCATGCTGGTAGTCGAACGACTCGGCGGGGGGGCGCTCCGTTTAAACGCCGGCGCGCACCGGCGGCGGGGCTTAACGCGCTACCACCGCCTCTGTGCGTGAGTGGCGCTGGATGCGACGCGCGGCAGCCAGAGCGGAGGGGACACGCAACACGCAACACGCGTGCGGGCCCCGCGCGGGGAGAGGTGGGGGACGTGGCTCGCGCCGGCTCGGAGGTGGGCTCCCGTCGGCGGGCCCCGGTGGAGGCACGCGAGCGCGCACCCGCCGCAAGACGTCACCGGCCACGCTGCCGACGTCACGTCCGTAAGCTACTTGAATGAAATGAGCTTTGTGTCAAGTCTGAGCGTTTTAAATGTCAGGGAGGGCCGGTGGGGCGACACGGAGGGGGTAAATCCGTCTGAAGTCGGGGTTAATCCGGCCTATCAGCTGTAGATGTGTCTGTGTTTCTGTTTCCGCTAAACATCTGGGTCACACGAGCCCCCAGTTCAATCCACGTAGGAGCATTTCCTCATAATTATTACAATTCTAATATCAGACACGATTTTAAATCTTTATTATCTGTTAAAATGACTGCAACCCCACGAAGAAATGAAACCGATATTATTTCCAACAAAGGATTCAGGCCCACTGCAACTTGCAAAACCCATATGGCTGTTTTTAAAAAAAGTCCACCTGAGGAAATAGTGCCCCAGAAATCTAAATATACTTTTTATGAATGGTGACAGCCCTGGTGTATTTCCATCCTCACCATGTGAATGGTGTCCAACGCTGGCACCCATCCATGCCAGGTCTGCCTGGTTGCTTGGTTACGCGCGTGCTGTATAATACATAACATGGGATCTCATTGCACCAATTGTTCCTACCATCCATTCTACCAGCCTCCACCAGCCTTTCTTTTTTTTTTTTTTTTAATCTTGATCCATGTGCCACTATGGGCAGTGTTGACTCACCTGGTACACAATGCCCCTGCTCTCCACCCACACAGCTGCACACTTGGGAGAGCTGCCCAGTGCAATCAGTCGGCCATTTCCTGCTGGCAACTGGGCAGCTCTAGTTGTGCCCAGGGAGACCTTATCAGCTGCTCTTTATGGAAAGGAGTGCTTTTATTTTTCTGTTTCATGTTTATTGCCCGTCTTTCATCAGTCTCTTTTGGAGACTCGTGACTTATTTTCATGGTTGTGAATTGGGGAGAAGAAGTGGAACACATTTCCTCCTCACTGCTAGTTGACTTATCACACAATTATCGTTGCCACACACACACACACACACACACACACACGTCGATCTTTACTCGTTTTTTGCATAAAGCTCACTGAGTAAAAACACAAGGTTGCCATATCAACCTTCATCAGCTAATGGGAGCAGATAAAATCAATGTGGGCAGGTTTCTGTTTGTGATCCACTGACCCAAAAAAGTCTAACCTGTAAAAAAATAAATAAATAAAATAACATACAGGCAAGTGGAAACAAGTGGCTGACTTCCTTTTTTCTCTTTGTGGAGATAACTCTTTCCTTCTTTACTTGTTTCTTGTCCTTTCAAAAGCAGATTTTCAGGGGATTTTCAAAGAGCAACATCCCCAGGAGGAACATATCCAGTGAACAATAGACACCATTGTGCGAGGTTCATAATGTCTATTGTTATAACGCCTGCTGAGGCAAAGGAGGAGCCATAGTTGCTGTTTAGGTAAACATTTGATCAAGAGTCACAACATAGCAACAAAAGGATTTTCTTTTTTTGCCACCATGTACTGCCGAACGTGTCCTATTCTCAACGTCTCTTACCTGCAACGGCCTCTTGTTTAAGTTTATGAAGTGATGAAGCGTTTTCTAAGCATATAAATCAAGTACTAATTTGGTACACTTGGTTGAAAATAATTTATTTTTAAAACAAAAATATAAAAGAACCAAGATAATCGCTCCTTTATTAGACAGCTGTTTCTCATTGAAAATAAATCCAACACACCCATTAACTTGGACATGTTTCAGGCATGAGTATCTTTGACTTCATATTTCTTCATCCTTGCCTCATTCGTGAATTATCAGAGCTCAACGTGCTCCTAAATCACACCCGCCGTGCTCAATCGAAGTAGTCCTCTATGTCAATATTGGGGTTGAGCAGCTCCTCTCCATACGGGGTCAGATCCATCTGGTTGAGGATCAGGTTCTCAAAGGTCTCCTCCAGGTCCGTTTCCCCGATCAGCACCGCTCCCACCATCCTGCCTCCACTGAGAACGACCTGGAACAGGAGCACAGGGGTAATCAGTGTGAAACTGAAGCTGGACGTGATGATTTCTCCAGCGGTGGATGAAAAAAAAGTCTATTTCTTTATATCTACAACGTTTAACAAATAATCAGCGGGTCCATTTTTGCTTCTGGCTTGTTATCAGCATTAGATCGTACACACGGAAAACAGTGGCTCCATTCACACAGCTACAACAAATTCAAATTCAGATGCCATTGGCACTACAAAAATATCTAACAGCGTTCAAGCAACTGCTTACATGAAAGCACGACGCACTACATTTGTGTGTAAAATAACAAATCCTTTTTTTTTTTTTAATTTCAGTGTATCGATGTTGGTAAATGATCCGCACATTAGACTAAAAAAAACACTGGATACACACAAGAGTATTAACACATTGCTATTCTCTCCAGTATCACCTTGACATACTCCTGGCCTTTGGTACAGCGTATCAGCAGCTCCTGGTTGAGCCCCAGCCCCTGCCCATTAAACTTTCCCAGCAGGACCACCTGTGGAATGACCAGCAGAGAGGAAGTTGTTTTAATGCAGAGTGTGAATCAGCCTAGAGGTAAAGAGTAAGAGGACACTAAGCAGCACTGTGAAATGACCTTTTTAGGGTCCTGAAAGTAATGGAAAACTGTGATCATTTTCCTAGTAGATGATTAACATATTGGTTATTATTTAAATAACTTCCCTCCCCTGCAGTGGAATGTCACACACCTTGTAGTTGAATAATTTGGTAATGTGCGAGAAGAGTTCGAAGCAGAAGTCCAGTTCTATTGGTTCTGACAGGACTTGTGCTGCCATGCAGCGGCCGGCGTACCAGCCCATCTGACGGGCCTGCGTCCACAAACGCATCTGTACAACACACACACACACACACACACACATACAGGAAATATAATACACTGCTTTTTAGGTTTTCCGTTTGTACATTGACTGTTCTAACACCCTGACCAACCTGTCACTGAAGCAGGGAAATATATGACATGTAGGCCTACTTCTCTACTTCTAGTTCTCCTGCCAATGCTGGGGAAATGAAACAAGCCTGTTTTCTTGACCTGAACTGACCCATTTCACAACAAATTCACAGGTGAATTATGGCTGTGCTGATTGCACACAAAATATATGCGGCACAATTTTTTACAGTCCAAACTAAGTTAGAATATTGTATGTTTTCACAGATGTGTTTTTTTCATACTCATTTCAATGTTGAATGCTGTAAATTCAAATACTGTGTGTACATTCAAAAACAGACTCATGAACCCATGTCAAGGATATCAAGTTTGTCTTTTAACTTCAGTAAACGTTTAACAGTGTGTGTGTTTAATGATTGATGACAGAATCAGTTAAGTTGCTTTTAATAATTTACAAATTTATAATTTGTAGAGGTGTTATACTTTTTGGAAGAATTTAGGGGAATCCAATCACATTGGTTCGAACTGAACTGTGGGCAGTATGCAGTACATGTGTTTCATTTAATCATTTTTAGGTGGCATATTTACACCTGTAGTAGGTATTCAGACGTGGAAGATGACATAATTTAGTCTGAAAGCAAATAATCGGGCACCAGAATATACCCTACTTTCTAAAGATGCAAAGTCTGAGCAAAAAAGGGCATTTTACACAGGTTGATGCAATGATTTGTACGTTATGTTACCTGCTGCCACAGTGGGCTGTGTTCCCAGCATGCAGTGCACACGTCTCCTGCAGCATACACATCTGGCTCTGATGTCATCATGCGGTCATCTACCCGCAGGCCACCATCCTCTGCCAGTGCAAACTAAATACGTAAAACCAGAAAAAGTGATCATCATTGAGACCCAATATACGATGACTACTTTATCTTCACAAAGGGGACATAAACAGAATAAACAAATTAATATGCAAACTCTTGGCTGTACAGTCTGTGGGGAATTCCAGCTTAAAAGCAGAGAGATAAAAGCTGTCCTTTAGTGACATCTAGAGGCATCGATACCCAACTGCTGAGAGGAGTTATTTTTGCAACACAAATCAGCAAATGTATCTGTCTGGCATGAGGATATTTGCAGCAGTGTTGGCCCAATTAAAAGACTCTGGAGCACAAGAGAGCTAGTTTCTCCTTTACTTACATTGTTGCCATGGAGAAATGGCTCGGTGTTTGGCACGACGCCGGTGGCACTGACAACAAAATCACAGCCAAATGTTTTGCCATTGGTCAGCTGGACGTAAACTGGCCAGGATTCTACTGAGAGGAGAGAAAAGTTTCAGGAAAAAAAAACGGGGGCCAGGAGAGGATCAGTCGGAGTTCAAATCCAAGCAGCAAATCTGGTTCTCACCATTCTCAGGTCTGAGTGTTTGCTGTGGGGAGTTGAAGATCTTTTCCACCTCACACTGGTATTCCAATGAAACTCTGCGGGACACCTGAGCACACACCAGCAGGGAGAGGAGACCCATGAGAAGAAGAGGAAGGTATAACATAACAGAAGGTCAAGACAATTACAGATTTATTTGCAGAAAGTGATATCCACTCAAATCGATTTCCCCGAGCTGACGTCCATGCTTTAGGATTGGTACGCAGTTTCTCACCTGCTCCGATCCTCGTAGAACTATTCCTTCATGCCAGTCTGGACCGAGGGCGCTGCCAGGCTCCGTTGTGCCAGTACCAAGCCCTCGTGCATTTCTATCTGAAAATTCACACATACACACATCCAAGCAATTGTTTGTATTAAAGAAAAACAAGAATATGATGATCTTGGGACAGATGCTACAGCTGCTGCCATAAGAGAAGACATTTGAATAAACCTAAGATGAAAACCTGCTGTGAAGGTCTGGGACGCTCCAGGTGCTGGCTCCTCGGTGGTGTAGCGAGTCCTCTTACAGGGAACAGCTTTTTCTGGTTTGTCAGCTTCCAGCGATGGAATGAGGAATTGTGCCGCCCCGGCGTCAAAGAAGGTGTTTCCTATGGCCTTGTCCTTCACAGCCCAGATCACCTCACAGCCCTCCACCTCAAACCTATACACATGTTCAAAAACACTGAATGAACGGACAGTGTGAATTGTCTCTTGATATGGCGGTGATGTTATGTGAAGGGGTTTCATACAGGCTCTAAAGTCGGAAAAACATACAGATTTTAATTTCAATAAAAAATGATGCGTCAGAGGAATAAGAACACAATCACACATTGTCTAAACAGTGGCACCTTTTTAACTGAGTAGTTTCAGCACTTACACTTTTTAGTTTACTTACACTAATTCCAGTGCAATTCCTCCATTGCCAATAACAACGATTCTTTTTGCTTTGGATAATCGCTTTTGAAACTCCTGAAACACAAACACGGGGAAAACTGCTCAATATCAACATGTCTTTTTTTAACCCCTCACTAAGGAGGTTATGTTTGCAGTCCAATTGTTTTGACTGTTTGTAGATTACCAGGACGTGTCTAGACAATTTCTATTTTAAAATGAAAGAACCGTATGTACTGTGTTATTTTGTAAATGTTTTAAACAAGGGCAGCACAATATTGTAGCAGCTGCAGTTGTTGACATTATACCAGCTGCACTTTTGCACACCGAGTCAAGGCCCAGTTTTGTGGAACTGACTATAACTTAACAGGAATGAAGGGAAAAAACAAAAAGGTGCACAGAACAAAACACAAACTAAATTTAATTGAAGGATGCTCTTTTTGTTCGAACAGACTGCTTCTGGCTACTGTAAGAAGGTCTTATTAGTTCAGTGACGTAAGGAATATCACACCCCAATGTCAATAACAATACAAACATCCAGAGTGATGTGGTTGTACCTGGGCGCTGTCTGTGTCCCGGATTCCCAGCACATAAGGGTTGTCCTGGGTTAGGAGCTTGGGTCTGCCCCCACAGCAGATACACAGCTTCTCATAACCAAAACACCGGCCATCTGTAAGTTCCACTGACTGAGAAAAGAGACAAGAAGGGGAGACAGTGATTCATTTACACATCAAGCTTTGAGTTATTTTTTCTTTTTTTCACTTCTGGAAAGTAATGTTACTTTTCACAAACTTGGAGTTGGATTTTGGACATAAAGCCCATATCCTATTACACCACACCTAGACCAGATGCTGTAACCACATATCCACAAGGTGGCGATAGTAGACAGGCAATAGATACCAAAAAGCTTGTGTAGAGACATTTTGAAGGAAATCACTGTTATTGCAATTATACCATTATAATCAGTAAACAGCTAATGAGGAATTACAGCATGGGTCACTTCTGTTACTTACACATTTTACTAACGGTCATATTTCTTATTTAATCCAGCATACTAAACCAGAAACGTACAAAGTTATTGTTTTTAAATATTTATTAGTTTCTATCATAGTCTGCAAAACAGCTACTTACACGTGATTGCGTGTGAAGTGATTTGACAGCAGAGTGGATGACAGTCAGATTGGGAAATTTCTCCTCCAAAACACTGGATGATTGCTCCTCCACATCAAACTCTTCCAGTGTCTTGGACACCTTGTCAAGGAGAACACAGGGGAACATTATTCAGTGCAAATTGGGTAGAACGACAGACAGGTGATTGACAAATGAAAGCAAACCAGGATATGTCCAATAAAAACAAAAATAAGTTTCAATATGTGATGTTGTCATCGTTTAGTGGATCATCTTCATCATCACCATCATCCTGACCTGTTTGTAGTTGGTCACTGTCTTGATATGGGAACCTGCGGTAATCAGAGCCACGTCAGATGAAGGAATCTGGGATGAGAGCTGTGAATGAAGATTAAGATTAATATTAAATCACACGCATTACAGTAGTAGAGCCCCTGTACCTCGTTTAATAGATTTATTCTGTATAGACCTAACTTGTTACGTATCAATTCATTTTCACCTGCTCAGCACATGTCACACCCGCGATGCCACCTCCCACGATCACGAACTTAAATGTTTTCTCTTTTCTATCTGCCATAACTTTCATCAAACTGCGAATCTAACGGCACCTAACTAACACTAGCTCGCCTCGCATTTTCCCGGCAGAGGGAAAATGATTGTTGAATTCTTTTTCTCTCTCGGCGTGGACACGCAGATACACATTTAAGACCCAAGCAGTAAGTGGTAAGAGTGTTAAAATGGTCTTCGGAAATTGGTATGATAGCTAGCTGGATTACTGTTTCTTCAGTTCATGAAAACCATAAAAACAGAGCACTGAAGCCATGGATGCGTAATGCAACTTCCGTGTTTACAACTAACTACGGCAAGCGGCAGGGAAGGTTTTCAAAGCGCGACGCTCCGAGGGATTGGGAGGTGCGAAGCAAAAATACCTCACAGCGACGATAATATATAAATGTGCTTGTGTGTCGGTATTTTATTTTGCTTCCTCGCTAAACCAAGATAAAAAAGTAGAACAGTACATTTGGCCTTTTTCACAAGAGACATTTTGATATGTCCCAGTAGGAAAAGCACAGGCGTAAATAATCCAGTTAATAATGGCTGAATTCTATTTAGGTGGTTCAGTTTAAGGATCCTGCTGCTGTGCCTGCTGGCTCACTGTCACACTGTCATGGACACTTCAATAGAACAGAGCCGTTTATGAAAAGTAGTACCAACTGCGCTTTTCCTACCATGACGAGTCAAAATGACTGCTTTGAAAAAGGCCTATCAAATAAAGGTAAATCTATAGGAAATCCTATGTAAGTGGTTTTTAACACAATGGTCAAAAGGGCCCATTGTTTCACTTCTACACACATTCCACAGTACATCATGACTTCCCATGACACCTGATTCTTATATATTACAAAGTTTTGTTTGTGGGCAGAAATGAGAATGTAATGTCTTTTCTCTATCTATATCTAGATAGTTAAATTACAGTCAATTATTTACCTGTGTGCTCACACTACTTATGCAGACCTATGAGAGATTAAAATCCCAATTCATATTTTTTAATAGCTAAATTCACCATGAAATCACTATCATAATAATAACACCAGCATTCTGTGTTTTTCAATGATAATTGAAAGTATGGGGTATGTTTGATGTATTAGAACCAGAATCAGGATCACATTTAATGTATAAATAAACAAAAGGAATTTAATGGTTTTCATATACACAGTGTCAAGGACAAACATACGGTTGTGGTCTGTTTGGTGGTGTGCTACAGGTGTCCAGCAGGTCCAGCAAGAGTGTACAGGTACAAAGAATTCCATAATGAATAAATACTGAATACATAGTGTAATAAGTTGCTCTATATAATGTTGTTTATGTGCATCTGTTGAACATAGTATGTACAGTATAATACAGTCTCTGTATGAAAGGACCTGCAAATTAATTTTTCAGTGAGAGCAGGTTACAGTCCTTTGTTTTGAGTTTTGGTGGTAGGGGCAATCCTCTTGTTTATATTTGGACCACAATTGTATCTCTAATGTCAGAAATAAATGTGGTCACCGGGTCAAGAATCAGATATAAAATTTCATCAAAACATTCATCAGCCGTCATTACTGCAGTGATAAACAACTCACCACCAGATAACAGTTGAAGTACAGTGCCATTTGTGATTATACATGAAGTAATCGACAGATCTTGACACGATCCCCATTCTCTGTAAGGGCGTTTGGCGGCTAATGGCTGCGTTGTTTTTGGATTCATCAGCAAAAGCCGGCACTTGTTCTATTTTTGAAAAACCTTTTATGCCGGTGTTAACCATACATGGGAGTATTGATGGCAGTGTCTGAGATGATCGGGTCACTGGTAATCAAACACAGGTTAATGCTGTGCGTCATACGTCCCCTCTTGGTTTTCATTACATTACCCTTAATTACCCCTGCAGGAGGACAACACATAACTGTGGACTACAGTACTGTGATCACAGTTCTGTCCGAAGGAATTTGGACAAATTGTGTTTGTTCATATGAAAAAAACACAAAACACATTTTTTCATTGAGAAAAAGTGCTTTGTGGAAGCATTTCAATAGACTATGGGGCCATTACCCATATTATTAAAACCATGATGCTTCTGAGATTAATTTTTACTTTTCTTTAAAGCCAAACAAATGCCACAAAACACCCATTTAATTGTTAACATAATGCATAGATTAGATATCTGCAGCACAATACATGTAACCAGGAGGTAATTTGAGATTTATAAGAGGGAGACTGATAGCCTCCATTATTGATCACATTATGGGATCACAGTTAATTAATGTTGGACTGTAAATGCTAAGGGGTTTAATTAACTAGAAAAACATACACATACATACATACATGTAACAATTTTCAATTAAACGAATAATTTCACAGAAAAATCTGCTGTCAAAATGAACAATACAATACAACTTTATTGTCCACTATAGAGGAAATTTCTCTTCAACTACACTCTTGCACAATGTAACATTAACACATAAAAAAACAACAAAGCTTGTTTTAATAATAATAGTCAATAGAGTACCAGCGGCGTGTAGAAGGCGTGAGCAGCTATTATCATGAAAAAACAAGCTTTGTTATCTTGAGATAAAGGCATTAAAAAAAAAAAAATTACAAGCACAGCCGTTCTCGGCGTCTGTACACATGCCCCTGGTACTTCATTGGTTATAATTGATTATCCGTTATCTTGAGTTTACAACCTATACAGAACTAAAAAAATTAATTGCAAGCTCAGCTTCTGTATAAACATAGAAGTATAGTGTAGTGTAGTAACTCATAACATCATATGAACAAAATGTAATATCTCTTTCTCAATCACAATATGAGCAGTAAAGTAGCTATTTTAAGACATGAGAAATATGAATGTAACAGTGATCATAGCCTTTTGTATACTGTTATCATGCATAATAGCCTGTAGTATGGTTTGTCCAATAATAACATGAATTCTACGAAAGTTGAGGGCAATAGTTTGACATTTCACGTATTTGCTATGTTTTCTTCCTCTTCTACCGCCAGCAGCGTAGCTACCGCAACGTCACCCACTGGTTTGTGGACTGCTGTTTTAAAGCCATCTTGGTTTTTTGGAGCCAGTGGAGTCGCCCTTGCTGGCCATTCGAAAGAATACAGGTTTAAGGCCATAACATGTATAATTTTAAGCCTCAATATAATTTAAACGGGTGAGTTGCATAAAACTTTATGCTGCTTTGTATACACCAAATGTCTGTGTGTCTTTAAGGCCTCTGTGTTCCCAGGCAATGACTCAGGCATGCAGTGTTCTATAAGTCAACACTAAACTCATGCAGCTCCCAGCACATGACACTATAGCGGCTCATTAATGTAGTTAATCTTGTATTGTCAGTTTGTGTGGGACATGGGGAAGCAAGTTGGGAGCTGATTACCAAAACCAAAAACTTTCAGTCGTTGTACTAGCTGATGGCTCATAGCTGCATGCAGTTGTCATGATTTGCAATAATGTGGCTTTGAACGCACAAAGATTTTTAAAAATATATTTTTGCAATTTTATTATCAAAATCAACAGCTAACATGTATTTAATATGGATTTACATCTGTTTTTTCTTTTATTTATTGTTTTATAATTTACTTTGATGTATTTTTATATTTACATCATGCCATCGTGGAACAGCATCAACAGAGCCACAACACACACAAAGCCAGAAAAAAACATATATTGACTTTGATGGTTTTAAATCAAAGGCACTTTTTTTTTTTTTAAGTTTATAAAATAAACAAGAAAACTTTGTTCATAATCATCATTGTTTACCATCAGTGTCATCATTATTAACGTCATTCTCACAACCATTGTTACATAAGATGTCTGGTTATATCATCAGAGCACTGGGAGCGCTGGTGGAGCGTCCTCAGTGGGTACTAGAGAGGCAGGTAGCTGGCCGGCCGCAGTAGGTCCCTCTTTCCGTAGGTGGCAGATCCCACGTTGGTTGGTGCGTAGACGGTACCGATGGTGTTACTGGATCGGACCAGGAAGTCTGCTAGCCTCTGGGTGACGCAGGTGGCTGTGTTGCACTTCCTCTTCTCTATGTGGTGACTGAAAAAAAAAGGAAAAAAGAAAGAAACTGAGCGATGACACCACAATAAAACTCATACATAAATGACAAATGAGGATTGAAAACGGCTGCTCCTTTCTGTAAATGCCGTCACCTGTTCATGGCTGTGAGCCCCCTTTGCGGCCGTGTGCCCATGAGACCGAGGAACGGGTTGGAGATCAGCCCAGGAGCGAACCAGCCGTCGCTGTCTGGGAGAGCACTTTCCAGCTCGCCGGATGAGCTGGGACTGAAGTACCTGAATCACGGAGGGAAAAGGGCCAAACCGTTTCACACTGATAGCTGATGATACCCTCTTCAAAACATCCACTAGCCCTGAGAGCAAGAGGAAAAAGTGGCCACTTAGTGCCCCCCGTGTTGCACAATGAGGCACTTTCCAACAGACGAGCACAATTGGCTTCCACCTCCAGAGTTATCAGCGCCCCGCTGCTCCTCACACAGAACATTACAGCCCCTTTTATTGCATAATTTCCATAATATTCAGCTGTTTGTCTGCCGACCTCAGGTTAAACTCCTATATTGGTTTCCCACCTGTTAAGACAATAGTCATTTAAGCTGGTGTCGGATCTAATATGAGCAACATTTCAGCAAAGTAAAACCTGTTACATTGTTTTTCACAAGTCGTTGCACAGACTTACCAAAGAGCTCATTGCTCTGCTTGTAGTATATACTGTACATTTACCTGTGGCTTGGGGCAGTGGTGACGCAGCGCAGCAACACAAGCAGCATGAAGAGAAGCACAGGCACCCTCAGGTGATACATAGTGTAGGGTGATTACCTGGGTCAACACAGTAGATACAGCACAGTTTAATTTAATGTTGTGGAGGTAGAGGGCAAATCAGGGAATGCAGAATTTGTTTTATTTATTGTTTACCTTTATTTAACTACAAAGACCTGGCCAAAAGACAGCATCAAAGAAACGTACCAATTTATTATCTGTACATAATGTCAGAATTTAATACATACAACCAAGCATAAAATACTATAGTTAGAAAAAGAAGAGAACAGATGAGAGAGTATTATGGGAAGTATTGTTAGTTCCATACAATCTATAATTAATCTACAGCCTAATTTAAAGCACCTACCAAGAATTAACCAGTTCAACCCTGATGTTATGAATATTCTTTTTATAGGCTTGCAACTAACAATTATTTTCATTATCGATTAATCTGCCAATTATTTTCTTGTTTAATGAATTAATATTGTCTAGAAAATGTATGAAAATGTAAAAAGAAAATCCCACTAACAATTTTTCAGAAGCCAAGGTGATAAATCTTCAAAACGCTTGTTTTGTGCAAAACCCAAAGATATTCAATGTATTTTTACATAAAACAAGGAAAATTAGAAGCTGGAATATTAAATAAAAATGGTAATCCGTTATCAAAATAGTTGCAGATACATTTTTTATCCACTCCATTTGACATCACATATATATACATTCTGTGTGCACAAGTTGTAGTGCTTAATTAAAGCTTCTGCACGTCATATTTATATTTGTATATATTTGATGGCTTTTGATGCTTGCTTACATTAAATAGAACATCAAGTCTGCATAATTTTATGCAACAAGACATATTTGGTGTCTTTTGAAAACCTTCAGATGCTGGATTAAAAATATACAGTAGTTCTGTTCATTTGAACAAGATGCAACGTGAGATTTAAAGAAATCTGAAAAGGCGTAGAGTTTTAACAAAATCTCCTATTCAAACTGACAAGAAAATGATTATTATCTAAAATGAAAACACTGTCTATTTCTGTAGCACCCCATTTGTATATATACAAAATACTCAGACTGTATAAAAGACAAACAAAGCCCTTAACAGACAGAGTACTTACTTTGTTTTGTGTCAGCTAGTAGGCAGCAGATCCCAGTCTGTCACTGGAGCCGTCCAGGATTTGTCAGACTGTCACACAAACCGACTCCAACAGTTATAGGCTCATCGCTCAAACCACTTGTGACATCAGCTCCCTCCAAATATAGCTTTGCTTTTTCATTTACACAGAATGGGGAGGACGAGGGGGGAGGAGGGGTGTATGGGGGTGTAGGGAAGTCCAAGAGGGTCTTATTTGTGTCACGTGCGCACTCAGCTGTGCCTTAATGTACACACTTAAACCTGTGCAGAAAAGTCAAAATTTTCGCAGTTCACACGCACACACACACACACACCCACAGTCACACACACACACACACACACACACACACATACGCTCATAAACGCACACATGGGTCTTTGTACGTCACCATCCTCATCATCACCTTCGTCATCATTGTCATCAGCATCCGTGATGGGACTGACCCGCCATAAACCCACACCAGGGAGAGGAAAGCTGTCTTCCTATTTACCTTGAGACACGTAATGAAGTTTCAGGTCGCCAAACTCTGGCCCCGCTGCCTCCCTCTGGGCTTCATCACCGATGAATAATAAATGTGAAGATGAATTATCATTAATAATGAATGGTGTCTCATTATTTTGACAGAGCACGTCACAAACAACTGAGAAGGTATTAATTAATGAAGTGATGGTAAAACTTGAGAGTAACACTTTACAAGCACGTGACCCGGGGACTCTGGGAGTTTAAGAGTGGATTAGCAATCACATCTCTTTGCAATAGTTTCCTGAAAACTTTGAAGCTCCTATAATCAATGTTTTCATATTAACAATGAATAAAACAACTATATGTAATGTGAAACGTGTCACTCATAGTGACAAACCCACAGAGAATCATCACCTGACTCTGCAGTCCCCTCAGCATCTGCTGGATGTGTAAATAGGCAACTTTTTGCATCCAAATTAGCCATATCAATTCAAAATATGATGTCATTGTTTGTGTTTACAGCTTGTTTCCGCTGCACCCATGAGGCCAGGTTTATGACCAAACAACCCTACGACTGTGATCAGACTTCGATCCAATGGTACTAAACACTTCAAATCAGTGATATAAAAATGCAGGGCAGAAAAACATAAATACAGAAATCTCCCATGGGAAATAAACTAATCTTTAATCTCACATTTTAGCAGAAATAGTGTATTTATTTAGGATTCTTCTGCTGACAAAATTGGGTTACAGTTCCTTTAACTCTCACTTTCCGGTAGAGCTTTGGCTGGAAAAATCCTCTGCTTTACACGAGCTGATGTGTTTTCAGTTGAAACGGGGCTTTGTTTGGATTAATGAACTCTGTACTTGTGATATACTGTAGGAGCAGTGATGTTTCTGATGGAAGTCTCTGGGAGATGCTGCCACAGGCTGCAGGCTGCTGGTAAGTGCTGGTGGTTTTCACCGCAGCTTTGAGCTAACAGAGAGATATAGTGCAGTCCTAATGGACGTGTAACACCCCCAAACCCACCGAGGTCCAACCAGCACCTCCCTGCGTTTCCGGTAAGCTTCTCGAGAAAACCTGCAATAACTGCAGACAAAGATACAGTGAGAGGATATTTTTCAGATTTCTCTACTGTTACATACAGTATAGTTTCATGTAGAGTATATTTCTGGATTGATTTACTCCAGCCTTCCCCGACACTCTTATTTTTTGATGATGAACACATAACACACATTCATGATTCATTTCTCAACACATTTTTGTCAATGCCTGGTAATGCAATTATATTCCTTTTTACTGACAAATTATGGTTGTTAAAAAAATTATGTAATGTTTAATTAACCTATTAAATATTTAACTAATCTAGTGGATATGTGGGGGTGTTTAGAAAGGTTAATATGCAGAATCTTTAAAGAAAGGACAGGGTGGAGGGCAGGAGAGAGGAAAGAAAAAGGAGAGTATGGGAGAGAAAGAAGAAAGAAGACAGTGGGTGGTATGTGTAGGATTTTAATTTATTTTTATAAACTATAGTCTGGGGAAACTCTGACTATAGCTCTCTTGTATCATTCTATATCTTGCCCCTTAGATTTTGTCATCTTGAACGAGCTGGATGTTTCATGGGTGGCAGCTCAATTTTGTGCTCCTGTCACAGATAATGAGCCACTGATCACCACAACAAGCGTTCAGTTTACAGAAAGCTCCACAATCATTAAGGTTTCCAAAATTCTTCTTATTCCATTCTCATTTCATACTTTTAAGGAGTTCCTCAATATAGCCGCTTTGTTTCCATTTTCACACTCACTGTAGCCTGTGAACCAGACGAATCTGCGAACTCATGTTCTCATTGTTCAGGCAGATACGTCTGGCCCCTCTCCCATTCAGACAGATTTCCTCTGTGCTGTTATCTGGACGAGCCAATCACAACTGTTTACCTAATATGAGGCGGGTTTAATACAATGACTGACAGAGACGAGCGCTGTTGAAGCATCTTCGTAAATAATCAAGATGGCTGCCGCAGATGCGGAACGTTCCGTGTCCAGCTAGTGGCAGTATTAAATGAACCGGACGGTACATTTTCTCTAAAAGAAGAACAAACAACTGCACTTACACTTTATGTTGATAAGAAATATGTATTTGCCAAACTTCTGACAGGACGGCGTTTTGTTGCTCTGATTGGTTGTCTGCGCCCATTGATAACGCCCCTTGGAAATCGAAAAGGAACTGAGAGGTTCCAGACTGATACACATTTGCAAATTAGTCTGCCGATGCCAGGCTATTCTCACTGCAGAGATTTGGACATTTTGAAAGCTCCAATACACAAGCTCAACATGGCTTTATTAGTTTTCCTCTAGCAATGGACATAGGAGGGATCAAAAGTCACCGGGGAATGATTAGCAGGTAAGTGGCCAGTGGCAGTAAAGGTAATGGTGCTGTAGCCTCTGATAATGACTGTTTATTAATGGAGGATGTGTCCACTGCTGCTTAAATGACAAATACTCAGGCGTATGTGCAATACCTACACACAACAGGAGGAACGCAACTCTAACCCACAGTCACAGTTTTGCTTGAATAACAGCCTAACTGTTTGGTAAGCGTGTAAGCAGTGTGTGTGGTCTCTTTCTGGCCCATGATGCATCCACAGCCACAATTAAACAGTTAACGTCATCAACACCTACCTGTACTGCGAAAAGAAATGCAATCAACTGCATGGAAATGAATGACTCCGTGGTCAGTAATGTTAGTGGTTGTGTTGTCTGACAAATATTGCTCAATTATGCTGTTTTCCCTCCAGTCTAATTATAACACTGATATGTCTTTTACATAAATGTACCAATACCATAGTTTTAAACACAAGGCAGCTTGTATGTACAAATAGGCCTCTGGTAAGTTTCCTATTCATGAAGCAATATATCAAGATCAACAGTATTGGCTGAAAGAAAGCATTTATAGAGAGAGAAATCTTCTTCAACATTGTATACATTAAAGGCTATTTTACTGCTATCACCAACTGATATAAGGCATGAGATGTGCCTGTGTCCAGACAAACAAATCCTAATTTTTACCCACACTTAAAGCTGCCATGATCGATATTTTCATTTTAACGTTGGATCAATGTGAAATGGGGTCACTCATAGTGAAAAAACAACAGCGACTTTTCTCCGAACTCTGTAGTTCTACTCCACTCTACAGAGCTCCATACTGCAGCATCTTTTAACTGATTGTTTTGGTGCTGCTTTGCAAAAAAAAAGAGCTACAAAAAGATTTACGAGATCTAAGAAAAGATTTACAACACTACCTGTCCAGCATTAAACAGCTGACAGATAAAGTTAGTGACTATCTGGTGAACGTATGGAGCATTTAGTAGCTAAAGAACCAGATATATATTTCAGAAATTGTTGAGGAGCAAACCAAAGATTAAAGTAGGGTGAGTATTGGACTTAGATTCACCAGGTGGACAGAAACACAACTCCAGATGAATGCTAAAGTTGCTCCATGTCTGCTTAAGGTGTAAATAAGCCACTCTCTGCCAGCACATTTGCCCTTCCACTTTATAAGGTAATATTGTGTCAGTATTGTATTTACAGCTTGTTGTACTGCTCCCAAGTGGCCAAAAAATAAATTACTGTTGGTTCAATTAACAATGACATACATTTGAAAAGTAAATTGTGTTCTCAATTTGCACTTAAGCAGATAAGCCATTTGTGAGGAAGGAACAGAATTATTTGTATTTATTTGTGCATTCATTGTTGTATTCACAGCATGATACTGTGTTAACACTGGTTTCATGAATGTTTTTGAGACTTCAAAATGTATTGTGACTATAATATCACATATTCAAGGATTCATTTATTGAATATAAAAAGAAAAACATTATTTTTATCCCAGAAGTTTACTCTTTAATGTTTTTCAGCCTGGGCTTTGCAGGGCTGCTGTGTAATCATGAGCATACATGAGTTAATATTTTGAATTGTTGGGCAATGTGCACTTCTTGTGCTATTTTATTTTCATACGAAGTCCTGTCCTATGTTTCTACAGCTGTAGAAATGGAACCAATGGTAGCATTTCCTCTTCAGGACTAAGTGTAATATAACAATTCTATCCTGTAATAAAAGAGGGGAAATACTGTAACCACAGAGCATGCTATAGCCCAGATGAAAAAGTCCCTCTTGACAATCCAAGTAAATGTGACTTTTGGCCAACATTTCTTGAACAGTTCCAGTTGGCCTTGTTTAACCCTGTATTTGAGACCACATTAGTGAACATCTTAGTTTTGATGGCCGTCATTTTCTTTGTTGTGTGCTGTTTCTTTCTCTGACTCATTCTTGTCATCTGTGTGATGGTCCAGCTTCTCCTTTTCCACCTGTGCATTCTTCCCATTGCAACACTCGTCTTTTTCCTCTTTCACCTCCTCTTCTGACTTCTGCCCGTTCGTCTCTATCTTTGCCTCCTCACTTGGAAGAGGAGTTAACTCAACAGTGGTCTCTGTCAGGGATTTGAGGTGTTGACACTCCTGGGTGTTATTTGTGGAGATGAGACCGCCATCTTTGGGCAGGTGCTCCGTTCTGTGAACCTCAACTCCGTCCTCCAGCTCTGTTGCGATCCTTAAACAAACTTTGGGAGCATGAGGCAGTTTGGGAGTTTTAGGAGCGCCTGGCTGGTCCTTAGAGCGATTTGATGGGGCCTGAAGTTCAATTTCCTTGGAAGCATTTGTATGCTCCGTCTCTGTTTTCCGCTCTGGTTTACGAAACTGTCGTCTAAGGAGGATGATGACGGCAATGATGAAGAAATATGAGGAACCACTGAGACACGTGATCAGACCCAGGAAGATGACCCTTTAAATAGAGACAAAAGATGGACACTTTTAGCAAATTAATATAAGCAATCACATTCTATTTCCACATTTGTAGTCCATGGCGTACCTGTACATAGCAGAGTCATAAATGCGACATGCGCCCCTGCCCCCACACTTTTTGATCGACCATTTCAGGCAAGTCGAATCAATCAGGGCTCCGAAATACACTGGTGCAGGAATTCCACCTAGAGACAGAGTATCACCCAAATGTATACTGTTACAACATTGCAATAGAGAGAAATATTCTGTCCCTCAATTATATTTCTCATATTATCTAATTTTGACTAGCTCATACCAAACTAATATAAAAATGTGCACTCCAACTAGACTAAAAGTGACATTTTTACTAGAGGAGGCAGCTTTAGTTTTGGGACCTATATGAATCTGTACTAACAGGCTGAATTGATAAGTACAAAAAATATATACTGACAACTGACAGAAATGAGGCTTACCAAGAGTCCTAGTTACCAACGTCTGGATACCCAGAGCAAGGGATTTGAGCTCTGGTGAGATGCATCTGTAATTAAAAAACAACACTGGTACTTACACTACATATACACTCACTAAGGCTGAAATCATACAAATGATATACATTAACACTAATATTCCCAGCTATCATTATTTCCTTCTTGCCAGGAATGGGTGCACAGACCGTATGATGACCATGTAGCCGGGTGTGGCTCCCAGAGAGTTGATAAAGGAGCTGAGAACAGATACAGCCATGTAGGAGGTGAAACTGCGGCTGCAGTCCTTGGCATGAGGACACTGGCCCAGCTTCACGGACGTACTGCTGCCTGCTGGGTAGGAGGCGGACACACAGCTGCAGTTGTGAAAGACCTGGTAAAGAGAGAGAGTGGAAGGACCACCCAATTCTACTTTACTTCAGACACTCAATCTGCTGCAAGAACAGTAAGTTATTGTCCCACAGTGATTTATTGAAAGTAAAATAGCAGATTCCTGACTTTTGGTAAATTTGTTGCACTAATGAAATATGATATAAACTGAAAGGACTTCGAATGAGACATTGGTAGTAACTCCATACAAAAGAACCTGCATGTGTGCTTTGATAAAGTAACTATTTCATGGAGAGAGTGGGGAGTGTAGAGAGTCTACAAACAGGGAGAGAAAGTGAAGGAATTAATACTGTAATTCTTTTTTTGAGTGATGATTAAATTCTGCTCAGGGTTGATTTAAAGCACAATCTCTTGGTGTGGCTGCCGAGGAGGGTTTCTGTGTAATGAGGGTTTGTGGGCTGCATCAGTTTATGGTGACTCATCAGACCCAAAAACCTTCCTCTAACTGGCTCATAAGCAGGTTTACTGTGAACAATGTATGTTTGTGCATTCACAGTGTGCAGCCCTACTGTGTTCTTGCCGTATCCACTAGAGCTGAGGCAGCCGGCCATGCATGGAGAGATGTAGGTGATACCGCTGTCTGAGCACACCGGGTCCCACTCCTCTGCTGAACATGAGCAGTCACTGTTACACTCTGAGAAGAGCATATCCCTGTTGTATGATACAGTCTGCGTCCTGCAAGACAAAGAGGGTTTGTATTTGGTATAAGCTGCAGGTTGTGATTCTAAAAAAATCTTAATTATTGTATTTTGAGGCTGTAAAAAGAGTTCCTGTGGCACACTATTTTGGTTTGTTAAAGCTGTGGTCAGCTTCATATTCCCTTCCTGCCTCAGGACTGACCCGTTGTAGGAGATGGTGAGCCCAGCCACGGGGATGTTATCACACTTGGTGCCAAACTGCAGCAGCAGGAGGAGGTATGCCATGAAAGACGTGGCAAAGGAGAGCTGAGCTCCTGACACCAAACTCAATTTATACCTCTTCATCAGCAGCCCTCCCAGGAAGATCCCCACCGCCACCGCTGGCAGGTTCAACACACCTAGAAGAAAAACACGAGGGGGTCTGGACACTGGGAGGCCCCTCTTACAGTAGGAAGTCTCTCACTATCAGACACCCTAAGATGTTTTGTTTCTCCATGAGTCTTTAAGCTCTGAGCACAAGTGCTAAAGGGAGGGAAGCGTACCATGAGACACCAGGCACTGCCAACTCCCGTTCTCGCTTTTGACCTTTTGAACTTTATCTATCTAAGCGAAGTGTTCTGCTTAATCATAGATAAGGAGACAGTTTGCTTAGATTAGCATGACTGGAAACTGGTGGAACCAACTAGCCTGGCTTTTAATATTTACCACTATTGAACAATAAGCCTTGCTATAGGAAAAGCAGAGATGTAAATGTTGGAGGTTGTCTACATTGTATATTAATGCAACTCTTTTTTTTTTTACCTATGAGGAAGTTGGCTCTGGATGCAGACTGTCCAAACTGTTGTTCCATGTATTTGGCTTTGAAGGTGAACAGGCCGATGAAAGAGTTGAACTTCAGGATGCTCCCACAAAGAAGCAGGAAATAGGCAGGAGTTCCCAATAGGCGCTTTAGCGAGGGAAGAAACCCTGTGGAAGGGAATTCCAGTAAAAATAGAAAGCAATGACCATAAACCTGCACACATACTGTAATTTAATACCAAATGTATACTTAATATGTACATTTGAACAGGAAAATACAATAAAATGCCATCAGTGTTCTGATAATGGGAAAAAGAAGAGGATTTTCTCAACCTTTAGCAATGTCAGTCAACTTGAGGTTGTGATAGTTGTTGAGGACATCCTCTGTCGCGTTTAGGTTTCCGGGCCTGCCCTCGTCTCCCTCCTGCTTTGGCATCGAGCGGGGCAAGAACCAGAAAGGAATGCTGGAGATGAGCAGGAAGGCGGAGGACACCATGAAGCCCATCCACCAGGCGCCCACCCAGCGGGCATCTTTAGGAGTGATGGTCACAGTTTCTGGATGACAGAAAACAGTTCTCGAGTGAGTGAGCCCGATGTGTGTTACCCCCTTCATTTTAACACAAATATCTGTACTTTCTACTCCTTGTATTTTCAAAACAGACTCGTTACTTAAGTTATAATGCTTTTGAGGGAAAAGATCAAATATTTTTTATCTTGCATCCTTGCACGCCGCCTTTCCAACATCAAGACCGATTTTAACCATTCAACCACATAGAAGTTCTTGGTGTATCCATCAGTGCATATCACGTACATTTGAGGTGGGCCGATTGAGTTTGTTTGACAAATGAATTATTGATTGTACCTCATCTATCCGTGTGAGTCGACAATTCCTCACAGGGACACTCAGAAAAGCCCTCACTAACCTGTTCTGACAGGTGTGCAGCCTATTTTTATG
This sequence comes from Lateolabrax maculatus, assembly GCA_031216445.1. Classification (NCBI taxonomy): domain Eukaryota; kingdom Metazoa; phylum Chordata; class Actinopteri; order Acropomatiformes; family Lateolabracidae; genus Lateolabrax; species Lateolabrax maculatus. The sequence goes on from CM062211.1 coordinate 6,988,162, forward strand.
GTAGCCTGTCAGACCTTTGCACCATGAGCAGCAGGCTGAGGTCAGTCCGAACCAAAGCTACAGACAGGGCTACCATATCTCTTCTGTCAAAACATGAAATTCTTCTTATCGGCCTGTCTACACAGGAGGCATATTAGCCCCATTTTCAGTCGTTCATCTCACGCGCCCCAGACAGAGGCCACTTACATCGATAACGGCGGCAGATTTACCTAAATTCTTAGTTATTGATTTCAGACAGAGGTAGATAAGAACAGGCTTCTGATTTTGTCGGCTGTCGACTGCAGATTTTATCCTTTGTAGTCAGCTAACTAATTAAGCTAGAGTTAACTCTTATAGTAAGGGCTAATCGTAAGTGATGATACATACTCGCAAAACAAATGCATTACATTTACCCATATCAACATATCCAATGTCCACATATAGTTTGGCACAATAGGACCCCAGGAGGAAACCAAACATAGGGCCCAGGAGAGTAATGGTTTGGAGACAAGCTGCAAATCACAAAATGAGAGAAAAGATGAACATTTTATGTGATGTGGTGGGGAAAAGAGAAATTATAATTGAATGCCAGAGGGAATGCATTTGTTATATAAGAGTTGTTATTGTAGACTAAGAGATATTTACCAATATAGAAGGGTGAGTTTTCTGCTTTAGCAAAGTCGTCGATGTAGGAGATGCCCAGAGGTGTGACCGGGGTTTCTCCAATCCCCCGCAGAGCATTCCCGAGGAATACATATATCCACATATTGGAACCAGACTCTCTCACACAGGCTACATCAAGACAAACACAATAGGAATGCATGATATTGATTTTGTCTGTTTTTATATGTAGTTCAAACCACCGCTGCAGCGCATGTGTGTGTGTGTGTTTGTGTCCATATAAAACGCAAATTTAGTGCATGTGTATCAAAAGTTGAATTAAAAAAGCGTCAAAGTTTGTATGGAACCCCCACCCACATGTTATTGGGAAAGAGAAAATAAAGTCTGCTACCTCAATTATGTGGACTACCTCAAACCAGATGTATTCTACATTCTGTGGTGTTCATTCAATATCAATTTAATAGGATGTGGCTTTAAGCTTGCGCCACTACATTGTATGTGACCTCCGTATTGTATTTAAATACATCTCATCAGAATAGATGAACAGGATCAATACATTGCATTCTGTGGGTGTGTGACATGTTTTTGTGAGAAGAAGAATTAATTATGGCTCAACACTAGAAAGACTGGCATAGCATTTCAACTGAAGCCCATCTCAGGGAACTAGCATTGATTGGAACAAGAGCTGCTTTTCAAAACACCGAAGAATACATAAACAGATATGTGTCTGCTTTCTCAGTGATGCTGTCCCTTCTCTCCTTTTCCCCCCAGCTTTCAACTCTTGTTGTCTTGCTCTGCAGTGCACATAGAGACTCATCATTGGCGCTGTTGATGTGAGGTTTGTAATGTGAATACTGCGTCTTTGTTTAGTGCTGATAAGAGGGATGGGAAGATTTGTCCTTGCACCAGGACTGCCAGGCCAAAATGATACAAGTTTTGACTTATCAGCCACCCAAGAGGTGTAGCTCTGGTTGAACATGTCAGCAGCTGTGTAGTTGTTGAGCAGTACCCTGCGCAGTAGGTGAGCAGCTTTGAAGGTCAGACCCGGGTCAGTGCATTCCAGGGATGGTTGAAAGAGAGCCAGTGACTTATTAAGGAAAAAATTTTGAACCATATTTGATCCCAGCGTGTAGCCCACAGTCTTACCGTTGTTGTCTTCAACAGAAGGCTCTATCTGAATTTCGAGGACATCTTCTGTTTTCAGAGGATCCGCACAGGCAGCGATGTTCACGCTGTCATTCTGGTAACCCTGAATGACTGTGTCATACTTGTAGCTGTGAAAACAAGCGGTGCCACAATAAAACATTAACCAAGATCATTTGGAGATCTTTTTTCCTCATCATTGTTTTTCAAATGTTTGTAAAATCGTCCGTTTGTTAACGTTTACCGTCCCATGAAGAAGTGTGTCAGGCCAGTGAGAAAGGCCCCTACAGCCATGAGGAAACAGCCCACTGCAATGAGTCTGGGCCGATGTAGCTTGGCCCCAAAATGGCTGACCACAGCAAGAAACAATAAGTTGCCTATCTCCACGCAAGAGAAAGCAAGAGAGCAGAAGAAAAACATGTATCATCAGAGAATCATCAGCTACAGCTACAAGTCGAACGAAAAAAAAAAAAGGCAGAAACAAAAGTTGGTACCCATCTCAAAACTGCCATCTATGAGTCCAATGTGCGAGCTGGAGAGATCAAAACGTCTCTCAATCTGAGTGATGGAGCTCTTCATGTAGGTTCCTGTCAGAGCCTTGGAGAAAGAGGCGAAGGACAGCGCCATAATAAACAACTAGAAGACACAAGGGGAAATATAGGTCATCAAAATGGGCTAATAGTTAGTACTGTATACTGTAAATTAAACCTTTTGTCATTAACATGTCGCTGAACTGATCCCACATGCACTCTGTATGCTACATACGTATGCTTTGAAACACTTTCAGCATCCCCCATTACAGCCTCCAAAGTCTTTGGTTTTACTCTGTGTCGGCACCCTGGAGTCTCTTTAATATTGATTTATCCCAGTGGGGATTATTGCAATCCTCCTGCATATTTTGCTTTGAACAGTATTTCATTTATTATGCTGTATTGCTACAGAGGCTTTCATTCTCAGCTTAAACTTGACTCAGTCTGATAGGTATGGGCAGGTATGGGCCACTGGGATTTCATTCTCTTGAAAACCTTCATTAGAGCACATAAAACAGACAAACAGTATGTGCAATTTAATGTACTCCACTTCTTCATCTGATTTGGAATAAGTGTAGTAATGGGTCTGTATTTTTTTTTTATATTGTTTAACTCAAGAATGTGAAGCAGAAAGCTGCAACAACCCGGATAAAGCTGCCTATACAATATTGTATATTTAATTTTATTGTTGGGGTTTATTTGGTCATGATTCTGAAAATTTGCTTTTCAACTCAATATCAACCGACTGAGCCAAGGCCCATGAGGAAAAAGTCCGTTATGAAATTGTTGTATACTGTTGATGTGTTTTGGGAGAAAGGCTCCATTAACTTTGCACATGCTGATGTAGTGCTGCAATCAGGCACGGCTGAGCTCAGGAAAGATACTGAAGTGTGTGAAAAAAGTTGATATGCTGATCTAAAGTAGAGACATGGCTTGCTGAGATTTTCGAAAAAACAACGTCCTATTGGCTTGATTCTACATACTTTGCAAAAAAGAAGCATATCTCCGAAAATGGCCAAAAACTGATGTGTGTCTCACATTTAAAGCATTTATCCATCCATTACACGCTTATTGAAGTTTGAACCTCAGCTGTGAAGGGACAGGGCTAAAAGCAAAGCGTTGATTACAGATAGCTTTAGTACTTTGAGAGTAGAGATGCCAGGGTGTTTTCTGGTCTTCTGGGCAGGGTCACACAGAGCCTGCTGGCTGGTCATCTGGTCTCTGTTCTCGGCTGCTTCCTCCATCCTACACTCAGCGATAGTCTGCCGGTCAATCTACCGGCCCTCAGGTCACTGCGAGAAAAACAGACATTGACAATCATTAAAAAAGGAAAATTCCCTCTTTAATACCATAATGTGTTAATTCATCAAACTCTACCCCAAGGAACAACAGTGTATATTACTTTCATTCCCTTTCTTGCTGAGAGTTAAAAGAGAAGGTCGATACCACTTATATATCACTAAGGTAAATATGAAACTCGTGCCAGCATCATATTCAATGGTATGAAACAAATGTTAATTTTCTCAAAATATAACACCTTCACAAAATCTGGCAGTTGTTTACATAATACTAATTATCCAAGCTTGTCATTCATCAATAATCTACTGCATAACGATGTATCAAAGCTTGACATTTTCAAGGACTTGCGATTTGTCAGTAAATAACTATGAGCATGAAAAATAAAAATCTGATTAGATTTAAACATTGCAACATTGTTTGAAAAAGATGCATTTTCAACAATCAGCATCAACTGATGTTTCATGGCATTCATACATTTCAGTGCAAATCCATTGCTGTCACTTGAGCCACTCATGTCTGAATTAAGACAAAGTGAGTGAAAACAGAGGAGCCGTAACGGTACCTGTGTAAGCTCCACCGGCGTCTTCTCCTCACGATCCTCTCAGCTCAGTAGATGTCAGGAGCTGCAGGTCCAGTCCATATCAGAGAGGAAAATGGTTTCCGATGACAACTCATTTGTCCTCTGGAACACTTCAGCGAGGGAAAACCTGACATAAAGTAGCACCATTAATCAGTTAGTATGTTTTCACCTCATAACCCCAATAATCCCCCTCAGGTTTAGCCTGGATAATACTACCACCCAAAGCGCAGCTCGCCTTCAAAGTCTGGTTCATTCTTGGCCAGCACGCCCTGATCTTAACAGAGGAATATCTGGAACTTTAAATGTTTCAAATATTTATATTTTAGTATTGATATTTAAGAAAAAAAAAATCTCTACTGCACAGCAACTACTTAAGAAGTTAAATAAAATACCTAGAGCATCTCCAGGTTGAGGGGACTGGGGTCTCCCCTCTCTTCTTCTTCTGCTCCTCTTTAAGCAGCCATGTGTCCCTCCTCCTACTGATCGGAGGAAAACAGGTTCTCCCCTCTCCTTTTTTCCTGTCCGAGGGCAGAGCTGTTACTTGGAACCAGCAGGACAAAAGGCCTCACACATTTTTATTCCACACACATGCCAGCCAGTCCAGGAGGGGGACAGCAACAAGAGAACAGGGGAGAGCTGGAGGGAGGACAGATTAGTAACCCCAAACCAGGCCCATTGGATTGTTTTTCTCACAAGGTAAAAAAAGGAAGGTCCAAATTGCCTTTTATCTATCTACTCATAACACTCACAAAAAATGCATTTTATATCAGGACACTTCCACCTATCCTTGCTCTATTGCCTTGATGCAAACATGGAACAGTGTGTGTCAGTAATAACAGTGTTTCTTAGTATAAACGTGTCAGGGAATGGTCTAGTAGTTCAGGCCACCAGGCAGCAGGTCACAATAAGCTTTGGCCCCTCAGAAAATTCCAAGGATTAAAATTAAGAGCCTTCACATTCCTGCACAGCAACGGTGAAGGAAGTGTTTACCACTTTTCCTTTCTGAAAAATGATGCTTTTTGTGTGTGTTTTACATGTCTTTTGTCACTGTATTGAGTTTCTGGTGCATTCAGACAGGAATGCAGTTTGTTAGCGCATCAGGGCGCCATCAACCATCAGCTACTGTACCTGCTGCCAATTAGTACACAGACACTTGTGTTAAATTTTTGTCTGACTGGCTTTGGTTTGCACAAATACAAGGAATGAGAGTGGCATTGCAGTACCTTACTGTTAATATATTATTGTATAGAGCACAGCCTGCTGGTGAAACCAGACACTGCACATTTTCACAGGTTCATGAGTAACAAGACATTGAGGAAAAATAAATAAATGGGAGGAATAAAATTAGGTATAGTAATATAGATACAGAGGAGATTATATCATTTCTATGTAATGCATAAAATAGAAAAGTTGCCAATTTTTTAAAATCACATTTACTCATCACATTTAAAGCATATCTGTGTATTTGTGTAGTAATAAAATGGGTTAACGGTCAGACAATATTTTAATCACTGGTCATAACAGTTACAAAATATTACGTACCATAGTAAAAGGTAAAACATAAACTGTTGCTTTTTGTCCAATACTAGAAAAACGTATTCGGTCAGGCTCAAAGTAAACACAGAGGAGTCAAAGTTTGATGGACCAGGTTATGTAACAATAACCTTCAACTTTAAGCAAGTCAGACAGATATATCGATGCACATGTGCAAAGAAAAAGATGAGCTGGTGTTTGTGGAAGTATTGATGGGTAAGTTTACTCATGTGTGATCAGCACTGGTTGATCTGGCTGTGGGGGGTTTGTGGAGGCTGAAAGCTTGTAGGGTGAATTAATAAAATATCAAAGCCAAACAATTCATTAAATTAACCACTGACTTAGGTTAAGAGGGCACACATGGCCCTGCAGCACATGACCGAAAAAAGAGAGATGTTCACTTAAAGCAGAAAAACCACATATCTGTTATTTCAGACGAGGAATTGTAAATGAACTCAGACCCAGTCTGTTGGTCAGCAGGTGCACAACTGGAGACTGGACTGCCATTGTTAAGATGAATGACCCCTGTGTCATTGGTGCCTCATGTTCATGTGTTGTCTTTAGCGTTTTTACTTTAGTTTTTGCTTTTTGCTTCTTTTGGGGAAAACATATTGTGTTAAAAAAAAAGAAAATCAATAGAAAAACATTTGGTGAAAATGTCTCTTTAATGCTTACAGAAATGCTTCAAGGACAATAAACAAAACTGTAAAAACAAATGGCAGAAATGATGATAGAACAAAATATATGGACACAATACAAATGTATCTAATTCGATATATAAATTCTCAATATTAACACTAATTATATAGATTAATTGATGATACATTTTAATCAACAGCTACAGTGTATAACAGAGAAAAACATAGTACAATAAAGTTTGAGTTACACTGCACTCATTCTTAGTCCACTGTCCAAGCTATAGTGTACTTTGCCAGACAAACACTAGTGAGCCAGAGGGTTATATGAGTGTTCATGAACTTTTAGGTTTGTGTAAAATTGTGTGATGTAACATCAGACAGGGAAGATATCCAGGCAAGTCAAACGTTTCTGGGGCACATTGTTAACAGACAGAGTAAAGGTTATCAGGCTGACGTGTAACTTGTTAAATGTGGAATCGCCTTAATTTCCCCTTCTCCTGCTTCAGCTTCCCCAAAACTAAGCTCCAGTCAGGATCTTTGAGGTGAACAAACAGCAGTTGATGATTCACAATATTGGAACTGCTCGAAGACCAAAGAGCGCTGATACTGTTCCATTGCCACGTTTGGTCCAGTATGGATCCAGCACAGTTCGTAGGCAATGGAAAATCTCTGTTGCTCATTTGCATTATACAATGGTGTTGCGTTCCTCAAACACCTTAAATAGTGCTCTCCTTGTCGGTGTCTTCTTTGCTTTTGGCAATGTTGATGTTGGCGTGTCCATTGCCCACACCGTTATCCTCCAGTCCATTTTCTTTGGCCTGATTCCTCAGTGCTAACTTCTTCGTTCTCTTGACAAGTTTGAGGTAGAGGCCTCCCCACAGAATGTTGGCTAGGAAGTAGAGTCCAGTAATCAACCCCATGAATGTCATTCTGCAAGTAAAGTACATTTGAAATTGTGGTTATACAGGGGGTTATGTGTGGGACTAGTTCCCTACCAGGAGCAGTGACCTCCTGGATTTTTTTTTTTTTTATAATAATATATATATAATAGACTTCAACTTTAACATAGCTTTTTTATGTTTAAATCTATATATCCTCTTGAAATGATTAAAATACATCTTCCTCAGGAATATTACAGGTAGGATATCCTAGCAAAAATATACAAGTCTTCTCACAGTACCTGAATGCATTTGCATCGTAGAGTCTACATGCTCCACGGCCTCCACACTGCTTGGTACCCCACTTCAAACAGGTTCGGTCAATCAGTGCTCCGAAATATATCGGAGGAGGTATACCACCTAAAAACACACAAAGTCACATGTGCTTACGCATAAAAAGAGTAAAATGTAACTTGACTAATCATTGCTGTCAGTATAAGCACGGTCCTGTGAGCTAAAAAATACCATTAACAATAATGATTGTCATGACTGCCCTGTCCTAGTTTGCAATTATGATTAATTTAGAAAACCTACATTATTTTCGGTACTCACCCAGAGTTCTTACTATAAGTGTTTGCATACCCAAAGCCAGTGACTTCAGGTCTGGCTGTATGGACCTGGAAGAATAGCCCACAAATGTATCATATTGTATCCACATTTTAACTTAAAGAATACACAAGATGCAGTATTACCTACAATAGTGTTACAGAAGCAGTTTCCACAAAGTCCCCACTTTGATGCATGCCTGTAATGCCATAAAATCCTTACATATGCCAGTAATCAATAAGACACCGCAAGGCATCATAATACCCAGTCGTAAAAGCTTAAATGTCTCTGACCTAAGCAATACGATGTATCCTGGCGTGCCCCCACAGGCAGAAATGAAGGACCCCACTACGGACAAAGCCATGAAGATTTTGAATATGCGATCACAGTCGTTCCTCCTCGGGCACTGGCCCAGCACTGCAGACATGTTCATGCCTGGAGTCATCATCTCCCCAATGCAGGTACAGTTATGAAACACCTAAAGAACCAGAAGACAGATATGGTGAATGGCCTTTGACTGTGGGCTGTAGGTGGGATGTGCTTTTTTTATTCACATTTTCTGCTTTGAGTCTTAATTATCCATTTACATTTGTCTGATACGGGTTCCCCGTGGCCTTTATTCTCATGCAACTCTCCAGAAATACCACTGGTGAGGTTCTAAGAATAGCAAAATCTTCAGTATGGTATGTTATGTATTCCATCTGACGCTGATATAGTATATTTACCCTCTGATAGTATGAGATTGTTTTATCAGCTGGTGATGTTCAGTCTGTTTCACAAGTTATTGTTTTATTATCTAATGCAATTCATTTTGGGAATAGTTAATTTTCTGAATTTTGCTAGAAATTTAGCAGCCCACAGAGAATGTCCCTAAATATGTTACCGTCGATCAAAGCTGGGCTTATAGGCATATACTTCACAGAAATATAAATAGATATCAAGTGTAAACATGTCCTCTGTCTGGTTACATTGCAGTCTGGTCTTTTGAAGCCACTATCAGAACAGAAAATGTTATTGGTTCTGTGTCCCTGACCTTTTCCCCCTTTCTTTGTTCTGAATGATTACTTAGAGTCAGTTCCAAAACTGCCATTATTCACAAGAATGATAATAGAAACTTGGAGAAAAAAGTTAGAGAAAAGAAGAACTGTTTGCCTATATTTTGCTGTGTCTCTTTGTGTGTGTCTGTTTACCTCGCCTTTACTCTACCAAGCTTATCTATTTCTATGAAGAAATATATGTTTGCTGTCTTACCATTTCCCTGCTGCTGCCAGAGGAGGTCTGGCAGCCAGCCAGGCAGGGTGAGGCATATGTCATCCCGTTGTATGCGCATACTGGATCCCAATGCTTAACTGAGCAGGAGCAGCCCATGTTGCACTGTGACAGCAAAGTCTGTTGGTTGTAGGACACTTGCGAAGCCCTGGTGCACACGGATATGAACAGACACGCATGAGTACGAGACATTAGCCCAGTGAGGCATAAATAAATCACCATGGTGATAATTTTTAACTCATTTTTAACTTGCAAACTTGGACTATAATATAAAAAAAGGCATATTTAGCATGTGTGTGTCATGTGTTGTTCATGTTTTGAAGTGGTTTGAATCCAACATTTTCGGGAAAGACTGAGTGATTGGAAACTTTGCAACGCACTCGCCCATTCACTAACTTCTTGTTTCATCCAAAAGTGGAGGCATGCCACTCACCCCTGATATGAGACGGTAAGACCGCCCACCTCCGCATTGTCACAGTGGATGAAGGCCTGAATGGAAAACATACATAAGGACCCCAAGGAGGCAGCGATTGACACCCTGGCTGCTCCAATGACTCCCAGCTTGAAGCGCTTCAGTACAAAACCTCCAGTGATGATGCCTAGAGCTACTGCTGGCAGGTTCAGTATACCTGGATAGATGAATAAATGGACGAATGAATGGGTGGATGAAATGGATCAAAATACTGGAAAAACTATAGAACGAAAATGTCCAACTGATCACAATTTTATGCCATAAAGTAATGAAAACAATGTGCCATAAACACTAGGTAACACATAAGCATGGAAGCTGTTAAAGAGTACAAATATATAATAAGGGACTTGGGGAATTGTAGTTACGTTATGTTACGCTTCATAACAGTAGGTGATTGTAGAACAATGACTTTAAAATATCAATATTTCAACAATAACACAGCTAGCCATGCTGTTAAACAGTCATAAAAAGATAATCATAGCTCATGGTGCTACTTTACTGACACACAAAAGAAAAGCCCATGGTGGGCTCCTTAGTGCTTACATTTCAAGTCAACTGTATCTCCCATAATCACACTTCCCTTCAATAACATCATTGTTTCATTTGCCTAGTGCAGTGAGCGCAGGGTGAATGGCAGTCAGTTATTGCTCTGTACCTATGAGGAAAATGGCCTTGGAGGCTGATTGGCCATAGATTTGCTCCAAGTACTTTGGCTTGAAGGTGATCATGCCGATGAAGCCGTTGACAGCCACCAGGTAGGTGAGGATCATCAGCGAGAAGATGCTGTTCTTAAAGAGTCTCCTCAGAGATGGAATGAAATCTGGTTGAAAACAAAGCACAAATCGAGATTATAGCAAAATAGTTTTATTGAGATACACGATGGCTTCTTTATTATAGTGAAGGTAAAAGTATTGATCTAAAATTCAACATTTAAATTTTTTGCTCATATAAATTATCAAATTATATTTTTCTCTTTCGTTATATATTGTCACCTCTTTCAGTTATCTTAGCTGCTTTATAGAAATAATATCACTTTCAAATAATAATTAACTTGTTGGAGACCCTGTTATGTTATGTTATGTTATGTTATGTTATGTTATGATATAATGTTGTGTAATGTACAAACTATGACATGACTGGGCCTTAGCTTAAGTACATTAACCCTAAATACTATTTGCACAGTGACACAGTTATTGGTGTTTAAAGTAGTTCCGGGCATGCATTGGTCTGCTGCTCATTGATAAAATCTATTTGAAGAGATGTTCTTTGAGCTTTATGGCAGTCTAGATGCTTAATTGTTCTAAATTTGATGTGATTGTGGAGCATGAGATACGTAAAACAAAATTAAAACATAAAAACGACTTATTTCTAAGTATTTATATATTTCTGTAAATTATGTGATGACCCCTCCTTATATAAGTTTTGTATGTTGACACCACCTTAGGCCTAGAAAACTAATCACAGTACTTCATAGCGTTTTGTCCTGATGAAAAAGCCTGAATGGTACCTTTAGCCAGCTCCTGGAAGGTAACTGGCTTCTCCTTCTCTTCATGATCCTGGTTTTCCTCTGGCAGGAAATTCTCCTGCTCCGCCACTGTGGTGAGCTCTGTGCTTTTACTCTGACTGTGCTCTTGCCCCTGCTTGGGCAAAGACTTTGGCAGGAACCAGAACGGGATACTGGACAGCAGGATCACGGTGCCAGTCACTATGAAGCCCAGCCACCAGGCCCCCACCCAGCGGGAGTCCTTATGGGTGATGGTGATGGTGTCTGGTGGAGGGTAATGGGCAAAGACAGCAGATAATGAAGGGGATTGTGTTTACAGGATTTAACTTTGTGGTAATACACATTAGCAGGAGGTTGGGAGCATTCAGTCCTGTTGTTCAGTGACTGTCAACCGCCCTGATCCATGCAGTAAATAGTGAACTAGTCCTACTATGACAACAGGATGAAACATTGGGATTTCTTATTGTCTCTAGAAAAGAACTTTTTAACTTAACTTTAAGAATCTTTAACTATGACCTTGTCATGTAGGTTCAAAGAGAGGACAGATTAACTGTTGACTAAAGGGCACTTTGATGCCTGATTTTTACAGAGGGGTTAAATGTTTCATATAAGTTTGCACACAGCCGGTTACTAGACCTTTTAAAGGCGACTAAAACTACAGTCTGCATGTTGTGCTACATTAACACTCTTTTCCCCTGATATTGAGAAGTCCCATACCTAAATCCACAAAACCAATGTCCACGTAGATCTTGGCCAGGAAGGACCCCAGCATGAACCCAAACATAGGACCTAAGATGCCCACTGTATGGATGCAGGCTGCAGAATGGAGAAAAATGGAAAAAAGGTTATGTCTGTGATATTAATCAAGCATTATCTGGATTATACGAAAAAAAAGCACATAGAAAAACAAAACTCCAATATCTGGACACTAAGTAAACGAGCTGGGAGTAAGAGTTAAAGATCAAAGTGATGGAAGAAGAACTTTTTTTAAACATTATTTTACAAACATGTAACAAACTCAAAGTGCAAAGTGTGTAAAATGTCATGAAAACTAGCACCGACCGTAGGAAATATAAAATAACTAACCCAAATAGAAAGGGGTGTTCTCTTCTCGAGAGAAGTCATCCAGGTAGGAAACACCCAGAGGCATGATGGGAGTCTCTCCAATTCCACGCAGCATATTTCCCAGGAATACATAGATCCACATGGATGAGCCTGCTGCCTTTTCACAAGCTGAGGGAGGGAAACTGGACTCGTCAACCGAGACTGGACGTAATATTGAAAATTCTCTCATTGCTCATCTGCTTCTATGAATGAATTTATTGGGAACATATCTAAAATGGACAAGTGACTGACAGCTCCAACCTGGGAGATATTACATCTAATGCCGTGAATGTGCTTGCAATATACCTGTTTTGGCCTCTAAAGTAGGCGTCTCATCTGCATCTGCCAGGCTGTGGTTGGACAGACAGGGCAGGATGCTCTCAGTGCTGTTGACAGTTGTACTGTAAGACACACTGGTCTCATATTTATACCTGGAAAATATAGAGAAATATCACACAGCTGTTTAAAAATGAAACATCTATGTCTTTAATAGATTTTTCTGAAAACAACGCATATAAATAGACTACAAATTGTAAAATTTAAGTGAAAGCATTAGTGATTAGATGATTAGTTTATATGTAACTTTCCCAAACATATGCAGATTATTAAGACTATATATTTTACATTTCTTTGAGGCAGACTGCTGGTTGTGGATTGTAGACTTAAAAAGATAAGTCATGTGAGTTGCACTGTCAAGGTTTAGATTTAAATATTTACCAAACAGGCAAAGCAGGTAACTGTCTCAGGGCCCCAGGCTCCCAGGGGCCATGTAAGCCACAGAGTTATTGTTGTCAGCTGGTTTTTGGGAATTTAATTAACTACAAGTTTGCTAAAGAATTTCTGCCACTAAAGCACAAGATCAACTAAGCCGGGTCATGCATTATTGCTTAATCTTCTGACCCTGTATTGTAGTAATAACACTTACATTGTACTCAACATGGTACACATTCCTACATAAAGTTTTGTTTGATAAAATTATCCCAAACTGAAAACCAGGTAGTTTTGTATTACTGCATAGTCAACTGCGTGCACTGAACTTGGAGGTGATATGTACACAGGTTCCGTAGGAGCCACAATGTGGAATTAGCCGTACTTTCATGATATTATATACCTCTTGCTTTACCTCTTGCATTTTGCAAGGGGAGGTTTCAGTCAAATATATTGTACCCGGAATAACGATAGTTCTTTGACTCTTCCCATTGAAGTTAAAAGTTTCTTCGCATCCACAGGAACTCTACCTCCAAGAACCATATCCTTTGATGCTGATTAATGGTGTGTGGATATCCCTTAACAAGGCCACGTTATGACATACACAGATTTGAAGATAAAGTGATAAAGGAAACTGTGTACTAACAGTCCCTGGAAGAAGTGAGGCAGGGCTATGAGGAAAGATCCTGCAGCCATGATCAAACAGCCAATACCGATCAGCCTGGGACGATGTAGCTTAGCACCAAAGTAGCTCACAAAGGCTATTACCAACAGGTTGCCTGGGGAGGAGAAGAATAACAAAATAACTTCATCAATAAATTAATGAACTATTGGTTTCAAGGAAGATGAACAGATGCTTGTCTCATGGCTCTCATGTAGGCCAGATATGAAGCTAGAGTCAGTACACAGTTAGCATAGCTTAGCACAAAGACTGGAAACGGGGGGAAACAGCTAGCGTGGCTCCGTCCAAAATGGACAAGATCCACTGACCAGCATCCCTGAAGCTAAAGTTACATCGTGTTTGTTTAATCAAGAGCAAAAGCCAAAGTGTAAAAACTTCCCGACAACCACAAAGTGACAACAAGTCTCCAGGAAGTTACTAACGTTCCCCCCGTAAAACCACAATGCTTTGTAGGAATTAAACAATTGAGATATAACTAATAATTGGTGAGCTTAAGCTGATTTCCATGAACAGAGCCAAGCCAGCTGTTTCCACCTGTTTCCAGTCTTTATCAGGGTGGTATTAATCGTCTAAACAAAGCGTTTATATATAAAAAATATATATCCCAAAATGTCAAACTTTTCGTCTACTACATAAATCCAATAATCATTTCTCCACATTTTCAACGTTTTCATTATTCAGAATACCATGATGTAGCTGAAAACACTGTAATTTTAACATCCATAATCTGCACATACCCATTTCAAAGCTGCCATCTATAACTCCAATGAGGGAGCTCGGGATGTCAAAGCGCCTCTCAATCTGGGTGATGGAGCTCTTCATGTAGGCTCCACCGAAGGCTTTGGCAAAGTATACGAGTGACAGAGAGGCCAGGAAGAGCTGGAAACACACAAACACACACAACAAGCTGCTGATTGAAACTGTCCTTCTCTAAAACCAGAACAGTTGGGTGATGTTTGATTTGAGTTTATTAGGTTTAATAGAAAGGGCCTCTGCACAGACTACGTCTCAGAGTCATAAAATGATTGCCTCGGTGATAATCTCTCCTTTTCCAGTTCTAGTAACGCAAGGTTTGACAGGTTTATGAGGCTTAATTCAACACACAAGATAAAAGGATATAATTGCATCATGCACACATATTAAGGGAAAAGCTGAATGATTGTTTTATCACATACTGTTATGACAATGCCTAACACACATTTATTGACACACAGTAGTTCATACCTGTTTCCAACATTGAGTGGATTCAAATGAATTTACATTTGATTAGTTTAAATCTAATCTTATGCAAACATGTAAAACAAACGCAAAATAACAAGTAAGCAGGTAAAGAAGAATTTGATTTGTTTTGGAACTTAATTGAAACAATATACAGTGAAATCTTCAAGAAAGAAATTAATCAAATATTAATTTTCATACATGATCAATCTGTTATCAGAAAGCATGTTATCATTTAGACAAGGGGAACCAGTAAAACAATACTCTTACATGCTATAAATACAGGTCACTGAACCATGCCCCCGTTTTTCTTTCTAAAAAGCACTTCTAGCACTTAACTGACTATCAACCTTATCTCCATGCACTTGTCTGTGATAAACGTGCATTTTGGCACTCTTTCACACTCAGAAAGAGCTCAGCTCCCATTCCATGAGCAAACATTTCTTTTGGTGTCAAAGTCTCAAAATGTTATCTGGTCATGAGAAACATTAGGCTTATTTTGTTAATGCTTTGCCTTTAACTGCCTCATCAGGTGTAGCATTTGTCGGACACAGATAATACTGACATAGAAATGCCTTACCAAGACAAATATATTAAGATAAGGTTACTGAAAAGCAGTTGTACAATAAGATTGTACAATTTGGCACTATCACAGGCTTTTGGATGTTTGGTTAAGTCCATTTGAGTTCACAACTATGGGTTTAAATGCTTAAGGACATACACGAAGCAGGGAGTGATATTCCAAACATTTTGTAATACTGGGAAAGGGCAACATTTCACCGACCTTGAGTTTGGAGCAACAAGCCTCACGTGGTTTTTTGGACTCTACACTCATGATGCTGCTACTTGCTCAACAGATACGAGGAAGAAGAAAATCACACCACCAAAGGACCTGCAGAAAGACACCAAAATCCTGAGCACATCAGTTTTCAATTTCATCTGATTCCTCAACTAGATTTTCTTCAGAATATCCAAAATTAAAAAATGAACTACTTGCTTCTTTCCTTTATTTTGTGTTAAATAAAGTAACTGGTTGATTATAAAAAGTGTAGCAGTGTAATTTTATACTGACTGAATATAAACTGAAAATGGAGTCCCCAACCTTTCATATAGACTGGTATATACATTTTTAAGAAGCTAAGAATTTGAAATTTGTTACTAGATTCACTTTGGTAATCGGTTTTCTGATCACAGTACAGAAAATATACCAGGTTTACACTAAAACACAAGTAAATAATAACATTTTTCAAAAAAAGGACTTTGGCAGAATTAGAAGTAGTGAAAAACCCGAAAAAGTATTTACCTGAGAGGCGGCAGTGGTCCTACGAGAGATGGGAAGGATGTGGTAAAGTAGCTGAAGGCTCTGTGTACCTGGCAGGACTTTGTGCTTGAAGCAGGAGGCTTATCACAAACAAACTATAACATCACCTGTAATCAGTAACCCAGCCACTTATGTGCACTTGTTGATCATGTCAATAAAAAGCCCTCTCACCCCTCCAACCCTCACGCACACAGACACACGCACATGCAAACCCAAACGTGACTGCTCTGGTTGGGTAAGGTCCAGTGGGAAGCATGTCCGACCAGCACCGGAAGGTTCAGAGGTTCACTGAATGCAGACACACACAGACATTCACGGTCTGCGCACACTCGCACATCCTCCTCTGTGAACATCATAAGCCTCCCAAGTATCCATCCTTTAGAACGCACAACAAACAGCAGCAGCATGAAGCTGGCCAAAGCTTATTTTACAAGCCTGCTGTTTCTGATAGTTTGCTGTTTGAAATGCTTTCCTCTCCTGGAGAAATTCAGCTTTTGTAAGGCTGGGTGTTTCCTAGGCCTGATCAAAGTCTTCCTGTCCCATTGATAGCCCCTAACAATGGCTTTCTTTCTGCATCCTAATGGCTGAGCGTTGCATATCACATCACCTGAGACAGAGTTGCAGCAGTAATGTCAAATCCACAAAACTGCACCATGGCTGTCCCTCTGTGTCAGCTGTGTTTCATAGTTGTATATTTCATATTTTCATTGTAGTTAGGACATAGAGATTATTTTAGCAAATTTATATTTAAATATTAAAGGCCCAGTTCAAATATTTTCTTGTTTACTTCTGTTGGTAATAAGCATACAGAGAGTTGAATTTTAAAAAACGTTCCTGTTATAATTCTCTGAAGATATATATTGTCGACAGGTTTCAGAGGGACCTTTTCTTCCATAAAAAAAAAAAGTTTATTAAAAACTGTTTGCAGTGAAACTTTTGGATTTCTTAGAGTAACTTTAATATTGATTCTGAAAAGAGTTGTTGCTGTGGTCACATTTAAATGTAATTTGTCCATACTGTGAGTGAGCAACTCATTTCCTTTACATTCAATTGTATTCGGGTGGAGGCAGAATAGAGTATCTCAAAACCTGGGAAACAAAAAATGCCTGCATTCCTAGATACCACTATTGAAAAGCTATGTTTTTTGTAATTTGCTTGAAATGACCCTTTAACTTCTAGAAAACTTTCTATTGGCATGGAAATGAGAGTGATCAAAGCGTGTGGCTGCCAATTGTTACTTCTGGTGAAAAGGTGTGAATAGAGTGATGAGCTTACTACTGCACCGAAAGAAGATACACTTAGGTGATTAGTAAATGATTCAGTTTATTCGATAGCAAACAGATCTGGTAAGTGCTCTAAATTTAAAAAAAAAAAAAAAAAATCCATTAAATTCTAACACATTACATTTTGATTTGAAAATCTAAGGGATACATTATGTGGTTCATTCTTCTTCTTCTTCTTCTTCGTCTGAGCTGTCAGGACTTTTCAGGGCTGTAGGACACAGGCTCCGCACTCACAGCCGGTGATATGCTGGTAGACGTAGTGTCTGGTAGTGCGGTCCGAGCACTGCAGGGTCACTAGTCTCTTCTCTGAGCTCCGCTCCCGACAACATTGGATCTTCTGCTCCATCTGCAGGTCACCCTGTAACACCAGCCTGTTGAAGCGAACCGTGTCACAGAGGGGAGGAGGGGAGAGTGGGAACGGATGGCCGAGGGAAGGAAGAAGGAGGGGAAAGAGGGATTGAGGCAGAGGGAGGGAGAGAGATGTTTTATTGTATCCTTAACCAGAGTTAAAATTCAGGAAAGTCTCTAAAATCCACACGGGACTGAAGGGACAAATAAAATAAACAAATAAACATGACTTTATTTGAGTCCTCAGTATGAACACTAAAAACCTCAAAATGTTGGGCTGCCTCTTAACTATTGCTATTGATCAGTGACAGGTATGTTTCTTCTCACCTGGGCTGAGACACTGGACACTGGCCCTGACACACAGGTATCGGCATGACGGTGGTACAGTTGTCTACACTAATGCTGATACTGTACAGCATCGGAGCACAGCTCTTGTTACCTACAGTCAGAGGAAATGAACACGAGAGGCAGCGTAATGAATGTGAGCAAAACACCAGCGGCATATTTTCCACTTTATCGAGTTTTGAATGCAGTCGAGTCCCACATGATTTCACTTTAAGATAGTTAAATAGTTGGAACTGAAATTTGAAAATTCTGCATGCCGAAAGAAAGTCAATGTGACAAGGTCAGCAGTTGTAAATTACTTCAATATTTTATTTATTTTGACCTAACTTACATGTGTAGCAGCAGTGTTGGTCGTCCCAAATTCTGTGCTCCTGGTGAATAAATCACAACAGCTCAAGGTCAAATTTTTGTTGTACTTTTTCCTATCTTTATTCAAGAGCATGGTCTTTCAATTTGAGACCGTGAGTCCTTGATTTCACGTTCATATTTTGTAATGCTTTTCCTCAAAACCCTGCCCTCGGACTCAAAAAGCCCCTGCTTGGCTTAGATCTGCTTTGCTTCTGCTCAATCTGTTGTGGTCCCTTCGCTTTACTTCTTATAGTGTTATAGTTATTCTTTAACCCGGTTCTTCTGCTCCTGCATTCCACAGCTTTATTATATGTAATATGTTGCTTTCTTTACAACTTTTGGAATAAAAGGACAGTTAATATATATATATATATATATATATATATATATATATATACCAGCAAAGACCTAAGATATACGTAGACACCACATTGATTGCTTCATCCCGTTGCCGCAATATGTCAATGTCACCGCCATATTGGACAGGTCTAGACTGGCCTGTAAAAAGAAGAAGCGCTGGTATATATATTAACCTTTTAGTCCTTTTATTCCAGAAGTTGTAAAGAAACCAATGAAAGTACACATAATAAAGCCTTGGAGGTCGGGTGTGGATGAACCCGGTCAAAAAGTAACTGCCCATATGGGACGCTTTAAGAAGTAAAGCGCACACGCCCGCACTGTTGGACAAAAAAAAAAAAAAAGAGAGCAGAGCAGCTATCTGAGAGCAGATGTTTCATGAGCGCACAGAAGCAGCCAGAGTGTGAGGACAAGAGCTGAAGCTGGAGCGCAGGCAGGCTTTGTAGGGAAAGTTTACCAGCTCTGTGTTATAAACAAACCAACTAGCCAACAGTTTGCACGTCTTGGGTAGAGATTAAAACAAAGAAAAGAAAAGCCCACATTTCCGGTTGGAAGGAGAAACACAGCAACTTTTAAACATTTTGAAAGACTTTGATATCAACAGGTTTTGACGGCGTAGCTGTAGGACGAATGACGTGGGAGCGTTTTACGTTAGTCGCGGTATGCACGGCTGCTTGTAAACGGAAATATTTGTGGAAAAATAATTTTCATTAGTCATGTAAGCAGCTTAGTAGGAATATTGTCATTTTTGGATTTTTGGGCAAAAATCAGAATATTTTGGGAATGTAAAGCAGTCAGTGAGTCAAACTGAAATACTACACTCTTGAATAAAGATAGGAAAAAAAGATCCATATACCGATTCCCTAAAAAAAACATTCCAAGTCACCCCCATGTTTTTTTTAAGCTTATTTTCATTTCAAAGTATACCCCCTGTAAATGTGAATTAGGCTTTTATCTGTTCCAATTTTTAATTTAGGTAAAAGCTAGCCTCCAAAAGCCGCTCTACGCAATATTTACAATATGTTCTCATTATAAAACAATTCTTTGGTTGGTGGGAAATGCATTAATAAGGCTTGTGAGATGTTACAGTTATGAGTTTTAAGGAAGTTAGCAGTGGGTATGCAGTACCTCCTGACAGTATTCTTTGAGACAGACTCTAGTCTCAGTCTGAATACCCTCTTTGCTGCAATTGAAAGACATGCAGGGATAGGCGGCATCCTTCCATCTGTCTCCCACCTATACACACAAAGATAGATATCATGACATGACACTGAACAAAATAATGATTTGTTTCAATCCAAAATGGAGTTTTCCTTTTACACTTAACACTAAGGAATCACTTTTAACACTTTTATTAGACACAACATACCTTGTATGTTTTTCCATTATAACTGCAGGTCTTCTCAACTGAAAAATAACACATGAAATAATAAGTGCCTCAGTGCAGAAGGACAAATTTGTATTAGCATTCACGTGACAAAAGGAAAGTCTTTGAGAGATTACTTAAACCATCATTTTAAAATATTATGAAGTGCCAGTGCTTACCACAAGCTACATCACCACAGCAAGAGGTATCTACCAACACAGCATTGGGGCTACAGACAGGAGGTGGCTCAAGAGGTTTTGGAAAACACTCTGTCAGAGTCTGGCTGTTACATGTACATATGTGACAGGCGGATTGCCATACATCACCAATCTGGAAGACAGGTATACAAATACCTTTTAAATCAAGAATCCAATCTAGAGTCAGAGATATTACTATTTGAGACAAAGATACAAACCTTTTTGGGCTCACCGAGTGGTCCTAAACAAACTGATGGAGGAGAAAAGGAACTCTACATTAACACTACTTATGACAACATGTTGCAAAGGATGTTGTCAGAATGCACATGTACGGTAATAAGATATTGCCTAAGATTTGCCTTGTATTGTAGGCCACTTTACTCACAGGAACAGGTAGACACACAGATGTCTGAGTGATTTCCTGCTCTTGCCATGTCATTGGGACAGCTACAGCCTGGCTTGGGGTGCTTGAGGGGGGCCCCTTGATTACGCACTCTGTACAGCCAAACCAGAAGAGATACAGAAATGGTGAAAATCTTGACAGGGGAAATATTTGGGATTTAATAGAGCGAGAAATAAATGACACAATTTTACAAACCCTCCATTGCAGAAGTCATCCAGCTTGTCACGGACTTCTCTGAAAACCAATCCTTCTGGACATGAACCATCTGAAACACGAACAAGGACTCTGAAGTTAATAACATAAGTATCAGTTTAAAGAGGAATTCATCATTGACAGTTTAACCAAAACATCATTATAGTCAGGTCCATAAAACACAGAAAAGTGTGATTTGCTTTAAAAAGTTTAATAATAAGGACATACTACAGCTTCCATTAGTCAGTCCTCTCCATTCAATTTTGAAACCAGCTTTCCCGCATTCATCAGCAGCATGCTCTAGTGAAGAGCAAGGACCATTCCTGCATGAATCAAACTCACAGCTCCTCTGTATGACGTTCAGATCCACATACCTGCTGCAATTTAAAAAGACTCTGAGGAAACAAAATAAATTAGATTTTTAGTCAACATACAACAACTCAAAACACAGAGAGACAGACATGGTTACACACCCTCAAATTAAAAGAAACGATACAGATATCTAGGTACTGAGAGAACTAGTTAAGAGTTCCACATGGTTGCTACTATAGGGTTCAATCCTGACAACGATACCGGGATGAGGTGTGTGTGTGTTCGTGTGTGTTTGTGGAGTTTACGGGTGGCGTAGCACCCCACACAGTAGCACTGCAGGACAGGGGGTGGTGTAAGTGGGTACTGGAGTGGGCCCGCCTTGGCAAGGTACATCCTTTCGTGCATTAGCACAGGCTGGCTTCCCCGGGTCGGGGTACACCCAGTCGTAGGCGGTCTTATCACAGCAGCTTTTGTCCTCGCTCTGCCCTCCTTTACGGATGCATGGTTCACCACCACATACACCTGGAGAGAAGATGTTTGATCTGATATCACTTCATACGTGAAAACGGCTTTATACAAGATTGTGGCTTTGCAGTGGCTTCTCAACTATCTTAACCATCATCCACAAGAGAATTGGCTCAGCACAAGTAATACCCAAATATACAACAGCTAAATCAGAAAAAGATTATGGTGGAAACTTTATATCAAAATAAAATTTGACAAAGTAGATTTTTTAACGCATAGTTAGCTAGTGTTCTTTAGTTTTTTAATGGTATTTTGTCAGAAATTAGACAACTCAGTTAAACCTGCGTTAAGAATTTGATTAACATTGGATCAAAAGATTCAAAGTATCAGTAACTAAGCTGTTTTTTTTGCCAGTTATAGCACTTTTTTATGGTTCGCCGACAAAGATGTAGACCTCCCTAAACTGTATGCAGACGTTTCCGTCATATAATCTCAAACAAGCAACTTGAAAAATAGAAAGTGGCTGGTGAAAGAAATGGTGCATGTGGCAAACTGAAGACCCAGCTGTAGATTGTTTTAGGTGTGGTGGATAACAAGGCTAGAGAAATTAGATATTAGCAATCCACTTCACACAGACAACACACACGTTTAAAATGATTATACAGTATGCAGTTAACCGCACCCGTGGACCGTCCCTTTCAATCCATCACCCACCACATTGTCCTTGGGTGTTGTTGAGGAAGTGCTCCATGGCCAGACTGACCTCCAGGTTATAAACCGGACTGAGGGAGACATAAGAGCGGATCTCTGGGAGGTAGATGGACACTACGTACCCTGTAGTCTCAAACCTCAACCCATCCTTTTCATATGGCGGCACTATGGTCATCTTGTTCAGAGTAGCCTAAAGCAGATTGGATCAGTATCAAACCAACTGTCTTAATCATTCAATAGAGTATGGTAGACACAAATACTTTAGGTTAGAATATGTCACAGAAATTGATTATCATAATCTATGTAGCCAAATAGCCAATATATAAGGACACATGGTGACATGACATACTATAAATAAATAGGGAGTTTTATAATATCCAACCTGTACTACATGCATTTGTGTATTGATACTGAGTGTAGCTGTGTTGTTCTGATATTTCAGGATGATGCCTTTAGCACATGAGACATCGAAGAAGTGTAGACAGTTGAAGTTGTCCACAGCAATGGTCAGATGATGACGTGGTGACCGCTCCTCCACCAGGATGTAGGTGCAAATGCCCATGAATTCAAAGGTTGTCCCTTGGAAAGTATTGTAGTGAGGGTCACCATATAACTCACAGCGACCTAGACACGGCATGGGAAAGGATAAGAGGTGATTTTTTAAAAACATTTTGCCATGATAGCGTCACGAATCTAGGGATGGCACTGTTGATCAGTCAATTCACCACATTGGTCAAGACATTCCTGTCCCCCACATGATTGATTGTAATAACCTGTCATTGTGATCCCTTAACATTCCCTATAGTACCATCATCGGGTCAAACTTTCTTTTGTCCAATACTTTACATCATGACCAAATACCTGCAAAACTAACAACATTCCCATCAGCCTCTGCTGTGTTTAGTGGTAATTAGTGAAACATGTTAATGGATAAACGCCAGCATGTTAATGTGGTCATTGTGTGCATGTTACCATGCTGACTCAAGCCAAAGCACAACTGTGCCTAAATACAGCCTCACAAAGCCGCCAGTCTGGCTTTGTAAGGACAGATATCTCAGTGCAGATTATTTTTCAGGGAATTGATGAGCAAGATTACTTGATGCTGTTCTGTAAAGCAGCACTTTCTGCTCCAAATCAAAAGACAATACCCCGCCTAACCACACACGAAACAACCAGAGATTAAAAATGTAGAGGCAAATATTAAACACAAAAGGGAAAAGAGGAGTGATAAATGAGGGCTAACAAGAGTGGTGGCAGAGACAAACCAGGATACACTTACAGTCACACTTCCATGTTTCACAGCATCCATCCAAGACTTTTGTGGCCTTTTGTTTGGGGCAGATGGGTATTGTAGGCACTGGACAGACCACTGGAGTCAACACTATCGTTTCATTTGTACAGGTCTTATTGAAGCAGTCCTCTATCCACGTCTCACCGCAATTCCAGCTTGTTTTCCTCTTCAGGTCCTTACACTTACACGGTGCTGGTTTGATACACACAACAGCAGAAGACAGTGAAAAGAGAAAAGACAAAAAAATGTTTTGGGTAATTTATGCTAAGATACTTGAAAAAATATTCAGAACAAATACACGGCACATACTGCCAGTTGTGGTGCGTGTTGTTGACGTGAATGGCGGTCCCGTGACAGTGACAGTTGGGAATGTAGTCTTTTTTGGGGTGGTTACATTGGTAAATCCTTGACTTGTATACATTGCTTCTGTGTAGGTTGTAGTCGTAGGTTTAGTGGTTGTAGGTGTAGAAAAGGTAAATGTTTCAGTGGAACTTGTAGTTGAGGAAGTTGTAGTTGTTGGTGTAGAGGTGGTGGAACGCGTAGTTGACCATTTGGTAAGGTTGGTAATGGTGGTCATTGGTGCAGTGGTGGTGAGGGGCGTTGTTGTCCATGTTTTCTGGGTAGTTGAGGCAGCTTTGGTGGGAGCACTTGATGTAAGAGCGGTGGTAGGCATAGTTGTGGGTGGGGGTTCTCTTGGAGTAATGGTAGATTTAAGGTCTGCTGTTTCAAAAAGAGGTTATGTGAAGGCACATATACTGTAAGGTATAAAAATTCAAAAGCAAATTTCCTGCCTATTCATAGATACATGAAATAGTAATTGTAGTCGTACATGAATAGAGTTCATACTTACAACAGTTAATTATTCCATTTTCACAGGAGCTGACAAGGATATATAAGAGAGTAAGAAATATCCAGATTTCAATGCAACAAACAATGTTAAGTGCACTATTTTTCATATTAATGGTTACCCAGAAAATACATATTATATATTATTATTATATAATATATATAAACAAATGCAAATATTTAGACATATATTAACATATTTATAAAAACAGCCCAACTTACCACTCAGTAGACTGTATCTGCACATTTTCCCCAGGTTGAATTACAATCCCATTCAAACTACAGGTGCAGTTTCTCAATTTTGTGCATTCACCAGTATTTTCATCATAAAATGGCGCCTCCTCTGGACATCTGGGGTAGCAACCTTTTCCGGGGACAAACATTATGTTTATAACGTGGGCCCAAATGGCTTTTGTTAACATTAATTTGGCAAAGACCTAGGCTAGGAAAAGCATTCAGTAGATATCTAAATTGAGAGGATTATTCTAAGGCCAGGAGTGTTTGAAAGAATTAGACACAAACTAGACATTAGTTCCCCTTTCCAGATTCAACTGTTGATAAAATAAAGTTTTATTTGAGTACCACTGGGAAACTCTCTTTACCTTCCAGCTTGTGAGGGAATTTTTTGCCCTGGCTGCAGGTTAGCGTCTCACCACAGGCTTCATAGTGCCACCTGCACTGGCCCTGCTCGTTGTAATAGTCACAGTAGACCGCTAAGGATTAAATTATCACAGGTTAAATTATCCATCATATGGGTTGTAGGCTATATTGAGCGATTACTTTATGTATGTGTCTTACATAGTGTAGTGAGTCCTCTGCCTAATGACAAAGAAATACTTAAATATAGATAAAACATTAGATAAAGTGTTTGAGTATGTGAAATACTAAGCAGTGAAATGAAACGTGGATATTTACTTTGAAATTGTCTGTAATGTTCTCTATGTGCCATTTTATTCAACTCTTTAGAAAGAAAGTAAACTTAAACAAGAGATGATACATCTCATAAAAAAAAAAAAATGGCTTGAAGAGTTAAGTTCAAACTAATGTTAGTGGGGAGGGGGGTTGCAACTCACGACACAAATCAGGTGTTCTCCATTTTACACACACATCCTGGTCACTGCAGGCCTCTGCGTAGGCTGCCACAGCTGTGCAGAAGCCCTGGAACTTTCCTTCAAACTCGCAGGAGCAGGACTCCAGCACACAGGCATGGTAGTAGGGCTCTGGATCCACCTGGGGATTGTAGAACATCAAGAATTTGAGCCTTTATCAACATGTTTAAGGCTTCTCTGTGAAGGTCTATTACTGTAAATAGGTATATGGTATACTATTGCAATAGATTTGGATAATAGGCTCTTGCTTTCTACACCACCCCACTTCCCAAATGTATAGTAATTAAAGACTTGCACGGGAATCCAACCCATGACCCTGTTGTTAGTAGCATGCTAAATATGTAAAATGCACACTTTTAAATGGCAGTCTTTGAATGTGTCTCCTGTAAGGATCATACAACGTCGCTGGGCCCAGGCTGAGCAGTAGGAGTTGCGTTCGCATGGAAATATCTCAGTGGTCACATCAGAGCAAGGAGGAGTGGTGACTTTCCAGCTGTTGCCGAATGCCAGGGGACTAGACACCACTAAAAACAGATTTTTGGTGTTATTTTGGCCACCATGACAAATGTATCACTGCCTCATAAAACAAGGGGGAAAAAACAACTTACCTGCTGAGCCACTTATCTGTAGGTCATTGATCTCATTGGAATCAAAATTCCCACAGAGGCCACACACTCGGTTCTGCAGGAGAGATGGTTAAAAAGTCAAATTAAAATGTATCAAAAAGTTCCCAAAATTACACTCAAAATTAAAGGAACTGCTGAATCTATCAGTGATGGTCAATGCTTACTGTAAATATTTCTATTACTATTAAAGTCGGTAGTATCGGTATCAAATCAAACACATAGTGGCTTAAATCTAATTCAAAGTGACTTGAGCTGGTTAAATAAATAAATCAGTACAAAGTTGATAAAGAAAGCAAGAAGGCAGCACCATTTCAAATTAAAATTTTAACCTTGTGTTTAGCAGTCTGTAATATTATTATATTATAATACTTATTATTCATACTGAGAATCAAAATGTGTGACAAATGATATATAAATGACTAGATTTCAAAATCCTCATCACTCACCCTCCAGTACGAATGCAGCTCTATGGTGATCCGGGTGTGTTTGTCCCAGATAAGAGTTATCCCTTTGCTTGGCACTGAGATGATGATGTAGAGTCCCACAGTGTGTACGGAGTAAAGCGAATGTTGCTGCGGAGTCCAGCTATCATGGTGGAGTTCGGTCACCCTCATGTCGCTCAGTGTCAGGGTGACAGTGCCCTTGGTAGGTCAGCACAGGTACAAATCATGGTATTTTTAATTGTTGATGACGAGTTACAAGACTTAACTGGTTCATGACAATTTATCTGCCATAAAATCCGTCTTTAATTAATTCTTTAATGATAATTCTGTATGATCTCAGTGTGTGACAACTTGTTGATTGAAAGATAAAGTGTGTGAAGCAATGAGATGAAACAAAGTCAGTGAAGGCAAGAATGTTAGACTATAATAAAGACGTGAAGATAGATTATTAACATGTGGACAGTAGCTCGGGGTCTTGGTGGAGATAAATGAGAGTCACAGAAACAGCCATCCACCTGCAGGTCGAAGATGATGGCGCGAGAGCAGGTGAGCGCCTCATCACAGCAGGGTACACTCTGCACTCTAACAGAAAAGGTGCTGTTCTTTTTTCCACAGTCATCCTGAAGTAAAAAGATAAAGTTAAAAACAAGTTAGTTATGAAAAATATGTCAAACTATAGCGTATATTTTTTAAATACCCTATAATTTGGGTAGGGTTTTTGGATGTCTGTTGAAAGCAATGTATTGCTGCAAAGAAACACGTGAGCTGTGGATTTCGCTCCCACTTTTATGTTCGGTCTCACCTCTACAAGTGTGTACTGACAGTGTCCATCAAAGTGGAACCATTTGGAGTCAAAGGTCTGGTATTGTCCGTTTCCATAAACTTGACACGTCCCAGGACAAGGCTCATCTTTGCAGTGCCAGTGACTTTGACTACAGATACTGTAAGATAGAGTGATGTAGTCTTCATAAGCTTTTGGAGAAATAAGACTTTTTGAATAAACAAATAATGAATACAGGTGTTACCATGTTTTGCATTTGGTTTTGACGATCTGTCCTGCATGGAATACTTTGCCACTGTACACACAGGTGCAGTTTTCCTGAGGAACACAGTTTCCATTGTGATCCTCATACTGGTCATGTGGGCAGTAACAGCCACTCTCACAGGTCCTGGTAGGGTCGCCCTGGAAATCACAGCAAAAGGATATGTTTGACCAATAACGATGAAAGAAACATATTTCGGGGAAAAAGGGTATATGTTAAGGATGAAATTCCCAGAAGTTTATGTGAAAATAAAAAGACAGATTTCAGTATTAGCCACTCTGAATTGTGGCACCAAAAGAAAAGCATTACTGCATCGCTAAATATGTTCTATAGCCTGGTATCGCCAGACTAATTTGCAAATGCGTATCTGCCAGAGCAAATAAAACATGAGCTTGCAGATTCATTGATTGCATACTGTATAATCTGTTGACCTACCATTGGTTTGTTGAGACTGTCACAGGTTTTCTTAGTTGTGTTAACTTGGTACTCATGGCAATTAACACAAACCATCCCATTTCTGCACCCTGATGCAAACAGTTAAATATTAGTTATTAAATACATAGCACATATGAATGAGTTAATTATATTTCAGAAGGTTTGACACATTATGAGGTCTTTTTTTTTTTTGTTTGTTTTTTTCAGAAACAATTTAGACATTTATTATTATTTTGAAGTGGTGCCAAAATTCTGGATGCATTTTCACTGTTAACAAATTATGTTGAAACATTGCTGAAAATATAACAAAGGATGAGTATGATTTTTGATATGATTATGAAGAAGAATATATATTTACCACAAGCCTTAGAACAATTCAGTTTTCCATTCTTACAAGAGCTGCAATAGAAACAGTGCTGAAATATACATGCCATAGGTGTAGACCACACACTTGAACATACTATAAAAGCAGTGGGAAGACTTGGTCAGGGAAGACAGTGGGTAATGTCTTCAGCCACCAGGGAAGTAAACTACTGAGGTGAAATGTTCAGGTAAATGCTAAGGACTTGAAATGGCTGTAAATACACAGATGAGCAGCTCACCATGTTCGCCCGTCGATAACAACTAACCCCGGTGGTAGTGTTTGGCCTTGGTAAAGACAAACGCACTCTGCCTTTGGGGTGCAGGTGTGTCCTTTGTTAAGGTGAGTTCCGTCCGGACAGCCGCAGCCATCCACAGGCGCATCCTCCAGCACACAGCGAGGGTCAGGGCCAGGCAGGGAAGGGCATGTGCGGTTGCAGACTTGAATGTTGTAGGAGAATTTTTGATTCTGCGGACATGTCAAGGCTGCAATGCAAATGTGTGATCAACATTAAATATACCACTGATTTTTAAAGTAACCACTACACTTTTTAATACTACTAGTAGTAATATGTGGCATATTTGACATACAGTATGTGACACAACAATCCCGTAAATTGCCATCACCAGAATTGATTTGATTTAGACTTTGAAGACCAGTTGTTTGAGCATTATGACCACTGTCTCTTTGTAGTAGACTGTGAACAATAAAGTGGGAGGAAGCAGACGGAATAAGTTATCAAAACTGAACTCACAGCAGTTGGTAGCATTCCTCCAGTCACCAACTACAATACCCAGATAGGCGCAGGCTTTGGCATAGTTGTCCAGAGATACACACAGGCACTCCTGCAGTTTGCTGCCACACTTACATGTTCTTTGGATGCAAGCCTGGAAATAAAAATAATTGTTTCATGTTAACAGGAGTTCTGAGAGTTAACTAAAGGAAACGACAATAACTTATTATGGCTTTAGTTAAGTGTCTTATTACCGTGTAATAGTAATCGGTTGAGATATGATCATGGCACTTAGCAAATATCCCAGTTGGGTTGTTCAACACAGAGCACTTTTCTTCAGCAAATATTTCTGCAAAAATACATATTAGATAATGAAATATGTTTGCAAGACCTTTTGGAGGCAAAGTATTTTTCCTTGTGGTTGAAGTATTTATATCATATCACAGAGAAGTAAGCAAGCTAGTGACCAAATTCCAGTGTTTAATATTGAATTTAATATATTCTCTCAAAGTAACTCCACTTACCTGATATACAGAATTCAGGAAGACAAATAAAATATTGTGTATGAATTCATACACATATTGTCATCAGATTTACAGTATATAATTAATTAGTACCATTGTCTCTGTTAATGCAGGGGTTTTTGGTCTGTGTACAAGGACCCACACTCCAGGAAGCCGCCATAGGTTGAGCCGAGTTCTCGATGATTCCGCTGCTGGTGGTGTAATCGTCTGTGGTGTCATTGTTGTTGTTGCCACAAAGACCTGAAAGACAGACTGACTGTAAGTACAAATCAAACTGGATAATTCCACAGAGGAGATATACAGACTTTTTGTATTTTATTTTATCTTTTGGTCTTATATTATATTATATTAAATAACTAAAAGTCATAATTGAAGTGCAATATATTTTGGCTTGTTTGTAGACTGAAATCCTAACCTGACATCTTGTGGTTTCTGGGTGGGGTGATGTACAGCTGGATATCAGGGAACACCTGGACTTGAATCTTCATACCAAAGGATGTGTGGACCTGGACGTACATGGAGGACTTCCAGAAAACCAGAGCATGATCTGACCGGTGACAGAGGAAGGTAAGTGATTTGGTGGGTGAGTAACCAAGCCATTATGGATGGATTACTAGGCTACCAGATATATTACATATTCATATTAAGAACCATTCAATAGATGCAATGGACAACAATTCTTCCCATTTTCTTACCAGACTGATGAAGTTCAGTGATCTCTCTTTCCCCGACTTTAACCATGTTGCGTGAGAATGTATAGGCTATAAATCTTTCCTGCAAATCCGAAAGAGAAGGACGTTTATATTATTATTAGCCCTACTCTTGTTGGACATTTGTTTGCTACATATTGTTTCTAATTCAACCCCCTGCTTGTACCTGAAAAAGCAGAAGATTGACTGTTTTCAGAGAAGTTGCATATTGAGAAAACTCGATGACTATAGACCAGTCGGGACCCTTAAGAATCATTTTAAAAGAGCAGTTAGTATCATAAAAAGACAACATGTTTCACTGTTAAATGTTAATCTTAATGTAAATATTCACCTGTGAGGCCACATATGTACATTTACCAGGTACGGCATATTGTTTGCCATCATATGTTGTCACAAACTCCCCTTCAATGCTACATCTGCCAGGGCAGAGTTTTCCAGAGCATCGCCATGTACCACTCTCACACACACTGTGCAGAGGTAGGAAGAAGAAATTAGAAACTTCGTAGGTTAATTTAAATAGGTTAATTTTATTCATCCCAAATGGGAATTCGTGGATATTATTATTCTAATATATTCCAAACTTTTTCCACCCACTTACCATGACTGACACTTGTTGTCGCGTTTGTCTCCGGGCGAGTAGCTCTTGCCAGCAAACACACAGGGGCAGGTGGACAAATTCACACAGCGGAAGCCACCTGCACGATCATTAAGCACCTTACCTACAACACAAATTAGTAAACCTTCTGTTATTGGACTGATGTAGGCCTAACAACAAATGAAACACCAGAGTCAGATAAGTGAAGCGAAATCATTCAGGCAGTGCTCACCCTCTGGGCAGTGACAGACACTTATGAACGCATTATGTTGAGATGTGGGTAATCTGGGGTTCGGGTTGGAGCAGCTGGGAACATAGGGCGTACCCTGTTCTTTAAGAACCAGGTCTCCTGGACAAGGCGGCTCCACTTCATTCATCCACAGAAAAAGACAATATCATCAACTGTCCACCTTAATCAAGAACATCAAATAAGAGTCCAAACATAATTTTGAGCCAAACAATTTGAAGAGCTTTAATATCTAGCACTCACCACATTGGGTAACACTTCTCCAATTGATCCAGATATAGCTGTTGTTTCTACACTCTAGGACAAGCTCTTTGAAGAAGGCACAGCCGACGTATTTGCTTGTTTCATAATGGTAAAGGTTGTCATTGCATAGTTGGATATAATGACCCAACCTGCTTTGCAGAGTCATACAGTCCAGGGCGTGGCTAAAGAACCGTCTGCATTCCTACAAATATCACCAGAGAAACCCTCAGAGTGTTTTCTTTCATCTTATGTTCAAAATGTAATTGCAGTTAAAAGGACTGACTCCCAAAAAGGTGAATTAACAAAGCAAACTTGTATGACAGTTATGGCTCAACATTTTTAAAAGCTGACATGATATCTTATAAAGCCTTTATAACTAAAGAGCCAGCAGTGTCCATTAATTTATACCCAGTGTTTTTCTTTTCAATGAAGTCAATGAGTGAAAAAACCCAGAGAAAGTACGTACAGAGCAAAGGTACCAACACCAAATTGGAAACCACAGTATCATTTCAACATCCATGTTGTGTTTGAAACAGTCAGTCATTGCAACAGTTAACTTACTTGATTCGGAACAGAGACAGAATCTCGGGTTTGACATGTTTGATCAGCAAGCATGCTCTCCGTTATCAGCTGCTGCGTTTCACCTGATTTCATAAAAATGTTACATTCTTAGAGCAAACTGGATACAAACAGATGTCTAAGTTGTGCAACCTATAATCAGCTACATCTTAATGATTTCTAGAAAAACTGACATTCTATAAACGCCATCTAGGAAAGACCCACTTTACTTTGGTTTCACTTGACTTCTGACTCTTTACTTAGATTTAACATCACATACAGCTTGACAAAAGCTCGCCAAATACATTTAAAACATTTATAGCCTGTAATAACAACAATTTTTACTTTAATAACTACATTTTGACTACTTATACTTTTGCTACCACCAACACTTATAAGTGCTACTTATAATAAAAGTACTGCTGCTATTGTTACTACTGCTCTACTACAACAATCTTGTCATTTAACTATCATACCTGTGACCCTGTGTTTTCCACACAGTCCCGTCACGTCGCTACTCAGCTCCTGCTCCAGCTCCACCTTAGTTTTTGAAAAAGCTTCAGTGGGTGAGGTTAGTGCTCTACAGTACCAAACTAGGATAATGCATTTGCATTATGTGTGTATGTATGTGTATGTCTACTGTATGTTGTCAACATAGACAAATATGTAGTGTCGGCGTCCTCTCACCCACAAAATGTCTATTCCTCCAGGTACACTGTGCCAGGTGACAGACAGAGGAAGCAGGATGCTCGTCAGTTTAGTGTAGATGCCGTACTGAAAGATATGCTGGTAGGTGTGGTCGTATGGAAGGAAAACACTGTCAGCAAATAAACATACAGAGTGGGTTTTAAAGACAAATAAATACAGAAAATAGTTTTTAACTTTTATCATAA
This sequence comes from Lateolabrax maculatus, assembly GCA_031216445.1. NCBI lineage: Eukaryota > Metazoa > Chordata > Actinopteri > Acropomatiformes > Lateolabracidae > Lateolabrax > Lateolabrax maculatus. The sequence continues at coordinate 7,021,231 of CM062211.1, forward strand.
ATATATTTAGGTCCCATTTTTACAAAACAATGCAAATAGCAAACCTTTTTCTTACTTAGATTCTTCACTCAGTATGCACCCAAAGCTGTTTGTATACACATTTCTTCTTTGTCAGACAAAACTAATGTCATGATGTGAATGAATAATCTGAATTTTTTTGTATGATCAAACTTAGTCATTATTTGGTTTTCTGTGTGGCTGCCGTTTCCCTGTAATGAAACAGTATGAAGGTGGGTTAGGGTTGGGGCCAAACCTTTTCTTCTCCACCATGAGGCTTCCATCCTGCAGAACAGTCTTGACTTTGTTGATGATGATCTCTACTTGGACCAGTAGCCCGCTGTCACCCCGCCGTATGATGATATCACACTCCACCCGGTTATGGGTGAAGCGGGTCAGGGTGAACGGGCAGTTGGACCCCACGTAGAAACTTGAGCCATTGAAAGGCTGGACGACTCCACTGCCAAATGTCTTGCAAGTGTCTGATCACAACAATTTACTGATTAATGCTGCTCAAAATTGTATTTTTTGTTTTTCTTGCCAGAGGTCTAATCAGCAATATCATCATTTCAATAATCAATTCATAACTCTAATCTAAATCTAATAATTTTTTGTAGTATTGTATATGATAAGAATTTTCATTTTAAAATTAACAAACCATGTGATCAGCTATTATTTGATGTCTGTAAAACATGATTTGTACTATTAACTGATCCAACATTGATTGACAAATGCTTACATTTCGGAGTGTCTGTTGTTGTAACTGATTCCCCTGTCCCTAAAACTAGGAGAGAAACACAGTGTCAGAGGAAAGTAAACATGAATGATAATTAAATATAGATATGTAATGCACAGATAATGCACATCACTGGTGAAAAAAGTATTCAGAACCTTTACTTACTGCAACAAAAAAGTTACAAATGTCAAACAATATATCAATATGCAAAATTATTCAAATTATTAAATGAAAGATTGCATGGTACCTGAGGCCAGTATAAAGCAGACAGCCAGCATCACTCGCTGCAAGATCATGCTGCCTGATGATCCCGCTGCAGGAGAGGAGGTGAAACCAGAAGGAACTGCAAAAACAGCCACCAGATAGTTTATGTATATATAAACACACACACACACACACACACACACACACATAAAAATCCACATAAAGGAGAGTTTTGAAACTTTAACCTGTTCTTTTATTCCTATAAACTTTTTTTTTTCCTGCCAGAAACAATATCGTCTGGTTAATATCTGGGACACCAACCTCACACATAATGGGTAAAATATTATGAACAAAGAGGGATGCTTACTTTGGCAAACAGTGGTGAACCACACAATGCCTTGCTGGTTAACAGAAGGAACAATGACAAGATGACAAAATGAGGCTACGTAAATGGCCAGGGTGAACTAGGATGTAGTTAGTTATTTTTTTAGACATGAGGAAAAGTACCGAAGGCATTTCAAGATCAAAGTAAAGATTATAGTGTTCTGCAGCTACTCAGATTTCTTTTTATGCAAGGACAATACTTTGAGCAGCAAACCAAGCCAGAAAGCGTATTATCTGACATCAGTGAGGTGGTAAAAGGACTGAGAGAATCATCGACACATCACAGATTAAACCTGAGATTCTTCACCTTAACCCACCACGGGTCAATCGAGATATTATGTTCGATTAAAATTCTCAGTATGTTTTTGGGAGCTATGTATGAGAGTTGACTGCCCCCTAGAGACATTTATGCCTGTTTGTGTCTCTGAACAGGTAACTGTAGGCTACAATTGCACTTGTGAAAAGAAAATAAAAAGAAATTTAAAAAAAGCATTAAAATATGTGTAGATATTAGTACTGAGGAGTTCACTGCATGTAACTAAACTGTAACTATAAATCTAACTAAGCTATAACTGCAGTAACTTGATATTGGTTGAAGGTAAAACTAATGTAAGTAGCTAGTGTTTCTAAGTATGTGTGAGTTTCTTTTTCACTAAAACACAGTGACTTTTGACACCTTGCTTTGATTTTAAATCGGAAACAGTGAGAAATCTAAGTTTTGAACATTGCAAAACCTTTTACACTGTGATTACTTAAGGATACATGAATAGATTTTTGGGTGACTTTACCTCTCTTGTGCTCCATAATATCCAATTTTTGCTCTGGTTTGGTCTCTACAAACTCCAGAGAAACATATCGGGGTCTTATAGCTCGTGGCTGTTCGAGCTATAAGTGGCCCCTTCATGTCACACATAACCATTTGATACATTGTTGATACAGTACAAGAAAGTTTTTGATATTGAGTAGTGGAGCTTTAAAATTGATACCGAACAAACATCAATATGGTATCAATAAATACTTTTCACAGCAAAAATGTTTGACTTTAATAACATTAATTAAAGCTTTGCTCCATTAAATGTCTTGCTCACAAATGTAAGGCCTCCATTATTAATGTTTTTAATTACACCTGTGCTGTTCCTGCTGCAGTATTATATGTCAAAAGGCCTGTTGCAAAAAAGGTCAGTAGGTTTTCCTTGTTAATCCTCACCCCAGTTGGCATGGTAGGTTGGAAACCAATCTACTGCTCTGTTTCTTCAATTATAACTCCTAATACAACACTGCTCTTATTGTACACCAAATTTCTGACCCCGAGGATTGGGTTCGCTGTTCTACCGCGATAAACACCCCCAGAATCTGACAGCCCTTCAGGATTGGGCGGGCCTTCCTTTCTGCCTACTCACCTTTGTAGGTAATATCTGGCAGCAAGAAATACATAGGCTAGACAAAGCAGGGACACAATGGCAGCTCTTGTCTTGTCTGGTTTAGTGTAAGTTACATGTCGAAGTCCATTTCAACAAAGCAGGTGTGACCAAGCATGTATTAACATTTATATTATCATCAGAGACAGCCAGTGGGGGAGCCCTCTCATCTTTAAATGAGGCCTAGATGTATAACAGACCTCTTTCATGCTTCAATGGGCAGGTATGAGGCCATGGGCCATAAACAATACATGTATGTTTTCCCCTATTCACAGTTTAAATTACTTACACTACATTTATTTTTTCCTCAAAGGATCAAATCTGCTCAGCAAAATTTCCCAATAAAAAAAGACTATGAAGCAGTTAGATATCAAGTGAGTGGAAAGAGGTTGCGTCATCCTCTGAGGAGCATGAATGTGTTATGTATCTTATGGGAATCTGAGTTTTCGATATTTCTCACGTATGAGTATGTGGAAACGTTGGTCTGATGTTGGTTGTAGTTGCCAAAACTTTAGCTGTGATTCATACCAAATTTTAGACAATCTGGTCAGTATTTGTCAAGTGTTAGGCAGCTCAACAGAATGGCCGACGTACATCGCCACCCTTAAGCCCTGCTACTTGCACGGTAAATCAGTCCCAAGGTTCCCCAGAAGAGACGACCTAGATTTTCACCACTAAACCATGTACACCACTATGTCTGCAGGAAACGTATACCATTATTGCCCTCCTTCTCTAATGGGCTCAATCACGAGCCATTATCAGGCTGTACTCGTTCTCCATTTTGTGTGACACCACTGTCCACATATTGATCCCCCCCGCACATGAATGCATTCACAATCATGTCATCTCTTCAGGCTGCAGCCTTGCAGCATGTTCACACACATTACTTTTTCTTTGTTTTAAGCTTGATCAATAATGGAGAAGATGCAATGATTATGTAATGATAATGGTTGAATGTGTGAAGGACAGAGTGCTGAACATGAGAGACAACGCTTCAGTGGGGTCATGGAGACATTTTGTTTTAAGAGTCG